>ML799514.1:43466-71405 GCA_009831015.1 Picea engelmannii | reverse complement strand
TGGGGATTATAGGGAGTAGTGAGTTCCCTCTTGATCCCAACATCTTTGTAGAAGTTCACAAAATCTTTTGAGGTATATTCTCCTCCATTATCTGACCTGAGTATCTTAATCTTTCTTTCAGAAAGGTTCTCTATCAAGGCTTTAAATTTCTTGAACTTATTGAACACTTCATCTTTAGTCTTCAAGAAATATATCCAGGTTTTACGAGAGTAATCATCAATGAATGATACATAATATGCATACCCGTTAATGGAGGATGATGGCATTGGGCCACATACATCTGAATGGATGAGTTCTAGGACTCATTCTGTTTTGCTGTCCCTCTTCGGAAACATGTTCTTGATGTTCTTCCCTTGTGCACATCCATTGCATATGCCTTTATGGTCACCTTTGAGTTCTGGTAAACTTGTGACTGCTTTGCATATGTATGGTAGTGCCTTGTAGTTGATGTGGGATAACCTTCTATGCCAAAGTTCACATGAGTTTTCAATGGCGTGGGTCATGGAAGCCTCTGAGTGACCCTTTAGTTTATACAAACCATTTTCTTCATTACCAATGATGATTGCTTCATTTAAGGTTTCTCCTTTAGCCCACATAATAACTTCTCCATCTATAAAGGAAAATCTGAATCCTTTCTTCTCTAAAGCTGAAATGGAGAGTAGGTTCTTCTTCAAGCCTGGTACATATAGTACATCCTTCATTTTTAGTGAATTCCCTGAATTCAGTTTATGGTTTGATTCTCCCACTCCTTTATGGGATATTGGTCATCATCACCAAGTGTCACTTTCTGAGAAAACTTATTTTCTAAGATACAAGAGAGAATGTTTCTTTGTCCCGTCATGTGCTTGGATGCACCACTATCAATGAGCCAAGTGTCCTCTCCAGGTGTTACAGATCCTGAGAGGGCCGAGATCAAGACATGGTCTTTGATCTGCTCTCTTATCATCTTTGCGGGTGGCTCTTCATCTTCGACTACATGGGCATGGAGCCTCTTATGTTTTCTCTTGTATTCTTCTTGTCCGGCTGGACAAAACTTCACAATGTGTCCCATCTTGTCACAATGATAGCGTTGTATAGATGAGTAGTCTCTTTCCTTTCGTTGTCCTCTCTTCTGAAAGCTCCTTGGATGAGATTCTTTATGATTGAATTTATTTGATTGTTGAGGCTCTTTATGAGTCTCCTTTTGGAAGTAGGGTTTCTTCCTTCCTCCTTTGGTGTGAGTAGCTAGGAATTGATCATCATCCTTAGCTAGTAACGCTTCCTGATTCGCTACTCTTGTTTCTTCTTGGATGCATTCTTCCCATATACTGTCAAACTTCAGTTTCTCCTTTATGGCACATATCGTCTAGATGAAAGCATCCCAAGGTCTTGTGAGACCATTTAGGGCCATCATTATGAGTTCATCTTCGTCTATGATATCTCCAATAGCTTCTATATGTTCTTTGAATTCTGAAATTTTGGAGGAGTATTCCTGAATCATTTGTCCTTTCTGCATCCTTGTATTCTTTAGTTGAGTTCTAAGATTCATCTTCCGGTTTATGTTCTTTCGTTCACATAGTCTGGTCAAGGCATCAAACATTTCTTTCGGGGTCTTCTTAGATGACACATAAGGAATCAGGTGGTCTTTTGATGCTTTGCCTTTTCTGTAGCATCGTCGGGTTTCGGTACTTCTTCTTTGATGAATCTTGCTAGGTCATTCTCTTCAAGAATGAGGCCAATCCTATACTTCCAGGCACAGAAGTTTTCCACTCCTTCTAACTTGTCAACAAGATTAATGCTTGTAGACATCTTTACCTGGAGCTAGGAAAATGACCAAAAAATGAAGTGCTCAAAATAAAAAAACTGAACTTACCAAGAGGTGCGCTTGGTTGAGGCGAGTAGCCTGGTGTGTTTGGATTTGAGAAAATCCAACTTTTTCTCCTTCAAAATTGATCTACGGATTTCAGGACTGGTGCTTCTGGTACCTCTTGTACTCTGGTACTTCTGGTACTTTGTGAAACTAGGGTTTCACTTTCCGGGAGATCCAGCCATTGAAAAGGTGCTCTAAGAATTCCAAACTGATCCTTAGGGGAGGGCACACTTTTCTAGATGGTTTTGGGGATGAAAAGCTTCACCATAAAAAAGCCCTAATTTTCATGTATGGTAACAATGACGTTTTTCACTTGTGAAAGATGCTTCCTTCAGCTTGGCTTTGATACCATGTTAATGTTTAATCCATTATTATAGATGTTTGCATTTCATTAGATAACAATAGCATAATCCAAGATCACGAGAAATACACAATCACAAGAGACACAACATTTATCCTGGGAAACCCTCTAGGGGAAGAAAACCCAACCAAAACTTCCTTAATATAGATAGCCAATACAATGCCAAGAGATCTCTTAAACTAATACAGAAAGTACTCTCCCAAATATGCGCCACTCTCTCTCTCCTTCTTCTCTAGCAACAGATCTGAACTTGTCTCTGCAATGAGCAAGTGAGTTGTGTATCTAAGTAAGGCGCTAGCCTCCTTATTTATACAAGTCTGGCATGTGTGAAGTGTCTCTTCACTGGCAGGGCCGACTTCTCAAACTGGGTGGGTAAACCCACCTTTATTATATTTCTGGGTCTCTTTAATATCTGCTGGGGCCAACTTCTTATTCTGCCTATTACAATTGTCTTTTAACCAATCCACAAAAGGGGATTTGGTCCTATTACAATAATTGACATGATCAATCCACAATGGGGATTGATCCTATGAATAATATATCTATAATAATAAGAGTAGTCTTTGCAGTTACATTATTTCAACACACCCAAGAGAAACCCATGTATGCAGATTGAAGAAGGCCTTGTAAGGACTCAAGCAAGCTCCAAGAAATTGGTATGCATGTATTAATAGCTACTTGACAAGACTTGGATTTTCCAAGATTCATGCCGATCCAAACCTCTATTACAACGTTGTGAATAATGCACCTATGATTTACTGTTATATGTTGATGATTTGTTCCTGACAGGTGTAAAGTCTCTCATTATTCAGTGTAAGAAGGAGCTAGCCACTGAATTTGATATGAAGGATCTTGGTCTCATGCACTACTACTTTGGATTAGAAGTATGGAAAAAGAATGGTGAAGTCTTCCTAAGACAAGGGAAGTATGTTGTAAAGATCCTTCAAAAATTTGGGATGATGGATTGAAATCCATGGCAACTCCCATGCTAATAGATTTGAGGAAGTTGAAGGACTTTGATTCTGATCTAGTAGACTCATCCCTGTACTTGAAGTTTATTGGCTCCTTGATGTATTTGGTGAATACTTGGTCAGACATTTTCTTTGCTGTGAACATGTTGAGCCATTTCTAGGTGGAACCTAGACAAGAGCATTGGATAGTTGCAAAGCATATCTTGAGATATCTTCGTGGCACAATAACTTATGGTTTGAGATATGCCTCAAACAATGATGTACACCTTCATGGATTTACTGATTCATATTGGGCAGGGAGTGCAGATGAAAAAAAAAAAACTTTTGGTATGTGTTTTAGTATGGGATCTGCTATGATATCATGGGCTAGAAGAAAACAAAAGTTTGTTTCACTTAGCACTGCAGAAGAAAAATATATTGTAGCTTGTGATGCTTGTACGAAAGAAGCATGGCTTTGTAAGCTGGTGTTTGGACTGTTTTATTAGGTGATGGATTCGATCGTGATATATTGTGATAACTAGAGCTGTGTAAAGCTCTCATAGAACTCGATGTTCCATGACAGGTCGAAGCACATTGAGATAAAGTACTATTTTCTCCGTGATAAAGTCCAGAGGGGAGAAGTGGTTCTCAAGTATATCTCCACTGATGAGCAGACTGGAGATATTTTGACGAAGCCTTTGTCCAAGATAAAGTTTTGAGGGACAAGTTGGGGCTCATGGATATGTATCCCTTGGTTGAAAGGGAGGAGATGACTTCCTCAGTTGGGAGGGAGCACTGATATGTGGCATCATGGACTGTTAGTGAGCTGTGGATTTGTATCATGCTAGTACAACTTAGAGATGGTCATACAACTTAGAGATGATGCTTGCATCATGCTAGATATGATCATTCTAGTACAACTCAGATATAATACATATGGTTGGAGTTTTTGATATAGTGGTCTGAGGAGCATCGTGCTAGTACAACTTAGAGGTGGACATACAACTTAGATATGATGTATTGACATCATGATAATTATGTTCATGCTAGTACATATTAGAGATGATGTTGGTGAGCCGCATCATGCTAGATATGTCATGCTAGTAGGACTTAGAGATGACCATGCAACTTAAAGATGATGCAGGGGGCCAATGTCATGCTAGATATGATCATGCGAGTACAACCTAGATGTGACATACAAATTAGATATGATGCATTGGCATCATGCTAGTACGACTTAGAGATGATCATACATCTTAGAGATGACACAGTGAGGCACTGATCTACATCATGCGAGTTCAACTTAGAGGTGGCATACATCTTAGATATGATGCATTGGCATCATGCTAGAGATGTCAAGATATTACGACTTAGAGATATTGTATATGATACTCCATATCATGCTAATACAACTTAGATATGATGCATTCACATCATGCTAGTATGACTTAGAGGTGATGCAGTTGATGAAAATGTTGATGCAAGATGATATCAGGCAATATGATTGCAGTAGAGACTGTGTGTCTTTGGATAATAGTTGTATGCTACTATGGTGGATGTGTTCCACTGGTTGTCACTATGGGTCATTGGATAGTAGTTGTGTTCTACTAGGAGTGGTTGTATACCAATGGATAATAGTTGTGTACTACTATGAATAGACACAATTGTGTTCTATTGGATGGAATTGTAGCTACAATGTGCTACTATGTGATTTCCATGGAGACCATCACTAGTGTTGGGGATGATTTCTAACTAGATGGATAATGATGATGGTGCTCGTGATTTGATCTGTGTGATCATGATATAGCTTGAGTGTATATGATGGTGCTACCAACAGAATGGTCTGTTTTTGCTCAAGACCATTACTGATAATACCTCCCTAGCTAGGAGGGAGTGTGGATGTTACAATAGTTGCGAGAGGTATTAACCTCCATGTGTAAAATTTGACGAGACTAGAATATTCCAGGGAGCTATAGAAACCCTAAACGGTTTCATAAGAACCCTAGAAGACAAGTCGACTCAAGAAAAAATCTAATATTAATTTATTAGCCTCCAGGAAAAGAAGTCGGCCCATTTAGGTGACTTGAAGCACTATAAATAGAGGGTGATTGAGCTCATTTGGAATCACTCACTCTCACGACTTCATAAGGACTAGTGGTGCACATAACTGGAGGAGAGTTGTAGCTGCTACAATGGTGACTTGGTCTTTGTTTTATTGTTTGGAATTTCTGCTTGGTGTGCTAGATTTGGAGAGAGGTACGCTACCTTGGTTGGCTATTGGTTCTAGTATTTGCTTCCAGAATTATTCTATCTGTCAAGGTTAAGGTGCTCGGGGGTGGCCTTGTGCCTATGGTTGGGTGAAAATATAGTGATATTGTCCATGGTAAAATGAGCACACCTATAATTTAAAATACACATCTCCATTTTGTACTCCTTTCAAATGGAGATGTACCCAATATGTACCCGTGATTAGTGATGACCAATATATACTCATTTTGTCCGTCTGTATCTATAGTACACTAAGCATAATACTCGGGGAGATCACTCTCATGTACCTAGGAATTGGGTAGTACCACTAAGGGTATGGTCCATCCTCAATTAGAGTTGTGAAAGACCCACCAAGTACTATTGTTGGAAACTGAATGTTATATCAGAGAGCTATAGATCCTAAAACTCCTTTGTTCATAAGACCCCGCAAAACTTTAAGCCCATCATGTCTAGATGTAGTAAGCCAAATGTGACCCATGCAAATGCTTCTAAAGACTCACCCTTCATAAAAGAGGATGAAGAAGTGGAATTTAAGGTGTCCAAGTTGGAAGAGAAAAAAAAATTCATGGAAACTATAGTGGCAAAGAAGGGTGACATCTTAAATATGGTAAGTGCATTAGATAAATTTGTGGAAGAATGATTCACTTTGGTATAAGAATTTCCTATATTTATGTAAGAATTCCAACTCAGAAAGAAGGTCCTTTAGGAACTACACACTTCTCCTATAGGGTGAAACTCTAATATTTTTGAAGGTTTATCAAAGGATGAAGAATGGTTTTTTTTGTGAAGGTATTAAAACTAATGTTCAAAATTTTGTGTGGAGTGTTTGGTTTTCCAACGGAAGAAAGGAGAGATGAATAATACCCCGGGTCGTTATCCATACAAAGTCAACAATGGATAGAGGTGTTAATGGATTTTATCATAGGTCTACCAAAGTTTGAAGTGAAGAAAACCATCATGGTGGTGGTAGATTAATTCACAAAGTATGCCCATTCTTGCTCACTTTCTCATCCTTTTAAAGCAAGTACAATAGTTGTGACATTCATGGAAACAATTCAAAATCTATATGAAAACCCCAAGATTATTGTTTATAATAGAGATCCATTTTTCACCAGTAATTTTTGGACTAACTTGTTTTCTTGTTTGGATACTCAACTGGCTCATAGCTCCTCTTATGATCCCCAATCTGATGGGCAAACTAAGATTGTGAATACATGTTTGGAAGGTTATCTTCATTTCTTTGCATTTGATAAACAATCACAATGGATGAAATGGTTACCTTTGACATATTTATGGCACTCTCTAGGTATCATCCTCCATCCATCACATCACCCTTGAGAGGGAAACCTAAGGTTCAAGCAGTGGAGGATCACATCGAGTGCCAATAAGAGGTTTTCCAACTATTGAAAGACAAATTGGCTATAGCACAAAACAAGATGAAATAACAAGTGTATTGAACAATAGTTCATTTATGGAATATCCCAACATAAGAAGGATAGAGAGTCAAAATCAATATAGGACAATTAATAGATAATAGAATAATAAATGAATGATCTTGATTGGTACAATGTCTTGCGACAATGTATTTATATACATTGACTAGTCATGAAGGGGGGCGATTGTCTCCCTTAGTTAGGTTATGTCCCTTAATTATTATTATTATTTATTACTATGATGTAATATTTATTTATATATTTATATTTATTACAACAAGCATATCAACATTGAAGTGAAAGACACTTCAAAGTGGGGGATTTGATATTTTTGAGGCTGCAACCAAACAAACAAATCTCTAGCAAGTAACAAAAGGAGAACAATAAATTAGCACCCAAGTAGTATTGTCCATATATAGCGTTGCAAAGGATTGTTAGTATGGATTACAAATTGGAGTTGTTTCCGTCTTCACATGCATATCTAGTATTCCACGTTTCTTGTTTAAAGAAGGTAATTTGTGACAAAATCTCGGTCTATAATATTTTGTGAGAGGTTAATGAAGGGGGAAAATTATACTAGAACTTGAAACAATCATCAAAATGCATATCAAACAACTACAAAACTGAGAAATTACTGAGTACCTCAACAAGTGGAAGAACTTGCCAATATAATATTGTTGATCTCTTTCCCCGTCAAGGATAAGAGTCAACCTCATAGAGCATTCTCATGGGAATTTGGAGATACCCTCTTCGTTTTTTATAGAGGTGGTGCTCCTCCCCTTCTCACTTAGATAATGATTATATCTATATTTTTGAATAACCGAGTTCTCATTCATCGAACATTTAATGCCTACAAGTGGAACAAGTAATGAAATGTGTAAAGATTGTGCATAAACTATTCAACATAAAGAAAGAAAAACAAATTCTTTCATTCCACCATAACCATTTCCCATATCATAGCAAGAGAAAGAAAAACATTTGAAGCAATACAAACATAAGATAGAGTAGCATAGATGGTCCTTTTCAAAGAACTTTAAATGATTTTGCAACATTCATATCATAGGGATGTACATGAAGATCACTCTCAATATTTCATGCTTAAATAAAAGGCAAAACCACAAAAGTGATGAGCTCTAAAATAGTTCTCTATAGAGTTTAAATAATAAATACAAATTGTTGTTCACGATCAAATAAAATGTGTTCAAAATTGGCACTACATAATATTTGTGATACTTGAATGAGAAAATAAGAAATGCGTTCATCTTATTAGACTAGGATGGGTTTCCCATGGACCATATATTAAGCACAGGCAATATGGAAGACAAAAAGTAGTAAAAAATTGGTCTTGCACACAAACAAAAGCATCCAGATGACAAGATTGGATGAATTCAAACTGAGAATGGAGAAAACCGAGGGAAATGCTTCAAACAAAACTTATACTCTAAAAAATGGAAGCAAGGGATGGTTTTGCCTAATGCTTTTTCCTTTCTCTTTAAATAAGCAACAATATTATTGTCCAGAATTGTCATAATTGTTTCTTTAATCTTTAAGATCAAGGTGGGTTAGCTATTGCTTCTAACACACCCTTTAACCATTCTTGAACATACTCGCATAACGACGTTATGGTTATGTCATGTTTAACTCTAACCCCGAACAACTCATCTTCAATACTCTTCAATGTGTCACGTTGTTGTTGTGCAATGGACACTTGGTCTTCATTCTTGTTCATGAAACTGACCAACCAACGTTGTATCTCATCTTCTAGGAAGTTCATGAGGTCATCAAATTTTTTTTCCCATGCGATCCTTAGTATACCCAATTCATCTTCCATTTTATCTCTTGACAACAACATCGAATCCCTTATCAAGGGTGGGTCTTCGAGTTCCTTAACAATGTCTGCTACCTTTATAAACAATGTACCTCTCCTTCCTTCAACAATATTGCAGGCGACGATCAATTATTGGAGGGTGTTTATCCTTCCAAGCCAACCAACCAGTGTTTGCTCCAATCTATTTTTAGAAGGGAAATCTTGCTTCCCTCTTGTAAGCTTTTCCATGCTTGATATTCTTGCAACAAATGTACTCACTGCATTTTTATAAAAAAATTCATCAGTTTGTAAATCCTTTTGCAAGAATTCCTTAAGTGAGTGGACTCTTCCCGTCATGACACCTGCCTCTATAACAATCTCCAAAGCTTCCATGACTATGTCAAATCTTTTATTAATATTTTCAACAACATATTTTCTGACACCCATCAACAATTTAGTAGCCCTTGTGATCTTAGAGCTTGACTGAGTCTCTTCTTCATGAAACTCGTCCGAGACTATCATAAACAAGGGCTCTGCAAATAACAATTTCGGGCTAAGGGAAACTTCGAGTTCCTTATCATTTTCTTCAATTTAGCGTTCTTTAGCTCCTGTTCAGTTATTGAATGAGCTAATGCCTCACCCATGGCTTGATGAACCCTGAGAACCCTTGAGGGCCTCAAACCTTTGTTAGAATGTGAGTCCCTAGACAATCACAAAGTTCGAGACCACCTACTTATGAGTTGTAATCCTTATCTATTGATGAGGTGTTGTCATGATCCATTGACGAGTTGTGACTGCGATCTAGATATAAAAGTGGTCAAATCCATATATTATAAATTGATATCATGAGATCAATACATGTGCAATAGAATGGCATAAAGCTTTTTTTGTCAATGCTTATCTTGTCGTAATTGTATTCTATTTCTTAACATGGAGCCTGGTAATTCCATGGTAGTCTTCCATGGAAAACCATTTGAAAAAACCAATAATGATTCAAACCAATAATGATGGTGATGAAACCGCTCCATGGTAGTAATCCATTAGAGAATCTACCATGCAAGACCAGACCATTGAAGAGCCAATGATGATGGTGATGAAGCCGCTCCATGGTAGCAATCCATTAGAGAATAGTGACGCTTCTTATATCAACAAAATTACATATTTACATTCATTTGGAGGCACAATAGCATGGTCATCATTTTTTCAATTCCTTGTTGGGTTAATATATAATTGTTTTTTATTTTTATTTTTTATTTATAGATTTTGGAAATTTGTCTGTTGAATTTGGGATTCAATGCCATCAACATTCAAACTTATTTTTCAAGTTTCTGATCTGCTTTCTAAGACATCTTTGAAAACTCTTGCTGCGTGATTCTTCAATTTCCTCCCGAGCTTTGGAACTTTATAACTTCGGCCCCATATTTTTTGGTTAATGAGAGCAGGGAGTGATCTGGTTAATAAGAGTCATTCCATCGATTTGGGTTAGATTCATATCTTCTCATTGATCCGATCCACATCCTCTGCATTAAGAGATCTGTACCACCAGAGGCCCGCCATGAATCGTCGCATTGCTGTTCTTGATGAGACTTGGATCTGAGCGCTATTATCGTGCATGGAAAGATATGTTTTTTTAATAGTTCAGCCATTTAAAAAGTAAATTTAGGTTTCCTACCTGTGACCTAAAATTCGACAGATTTCGCACAACTACAAAAAAACATGCATTCAAATTTCTGTTTCGACAGATCATTTTTCGCTAAATGAATGTGCAATCTCACATATTTGGAATGAGCAGCGATTAAAGGAGAGCATGGCAACTAAAATTAAGGGATCGATCACAGAGATCTTCCATAGAGATCTGGCAATGCAACAGTCATTTGGCAATCCTCCCATGAGATCGATCCATAGCAGTCTGCCTCAGATCCGCGATCTAACGCTATCTTCTCTTCACCTATTGTGCATAAAGGTGCCGGTGTGCGTAACCAGGGTCCGTCAACACAACAGAGTCAGGATTCCTGCCTTGATCGGATCCTATGCTACTATTTTGTTGCTGAGTTTGGCATTTTATGATGCAGCAAGGGCCCATTTGACAGAGAAAATCAGTGTTTGTTGTATACATTGCTGCTGTGAAATATGTGCTCTGTGCCAGGAACAGAGGGAAATCAAGTACCGTGGGGGTTAGGTGGAGTCAGAAGCTACTCTTCCTTTGATTCAAAGAATTTGTAAGTAAAATAATTCATCGAGTATAATGAAATGGCAACATGCATGCTTTTTAATTCAAATCTAGAAGCTTCCTTTGATTCAAAGAATTTGTAAGTAAAATAATTCATTGAGTATAATGAAATTGCAGCATGCATGCTTTTTAATTCAAATATAGGGTAGGGTATACTTTTTAAAATTTTAATAGTTAAATGATGGGTTCAAACAATTTGGTTTTGGTTTAATAATAACCTAGATTATGGATTTCATATATCAATTTGGTTTTGGTTTAATAATAACCTTAAAAATAGATTATTATTATTATTATAAAAAAATATTAACAAATAAAAATTTATTCATTAAAATATGATTATTGTCAAAAATTATTCTTAGTTAAATAGATATATAAATTATAAAAAAATTAATAAAAATTTCAAATCTAATATTTTGTATTAAAAGCTTTTTTGAAATTACATGGATATTTTCTATAAGATTGAAGAACTCCTGTTTTTTTTTTTTTGGCTAGAGATGGGGACTTATTTCTCCCAAAATCCCTCTAACCCCTACTAGAGTCTATTCCTATATATATTGAGATCGAACTTTGATGTCAAAGTTTATGAGATGATCACTCTTGAAATATGTTGCTTTGATGACTTCTAGGTAGATGGGAGAGCTAGAGCATTATCTCTTAAGAATCTTGGGTTAGGTTAGTAATTATGTTATTTTCTTAGCATTATTTATAAATAATTATTAGGGTAGATTTATCTTAATTAAGGATCTATTAAGTATTAAGAGGAATCAAATAGAAAATGAGACACAATCCTTTAAGAAGTAAGTTAATAAGTGGAAAAATTTAACTTATTTTTTATGGAAATTCTTCTTTAAATCAAGTAGGAATTTTGTTGAAAGTTATAGTTCCACATGATTAACAAAACTTTAAGCATAAAAACTTTGTACCTAGAGATTTGGTCCATTTTATAAATAACCTAGAACATTAAAATTTCCAAAAATTAAATAAATCAAGACAAAACTTTATCTCTACCAAAATATACTTATAAAAAAAATAGAGTTTATCCACTTATTAACTCACTTCATTTTCTAATTGTTAAAATTTCTCAATTAAAATATATCTACAATAATTCTATATACAAAACATTCAAACCATGGTCCACTAATTTTTACATTACTATATTTTTCTTTAAATCTATATAATTTATGCACTTCACACATTTATAGTAAATATTATGTAATAATATTATTTTAGTTGAAACCTATCACATCTCACCCATACTCAATTATAAAAGAGTCTTCAAATTCAACCATTATTACTTATTTTACATTATTATGAGTAAACATAAAGACTCCATAAGGCTATCTGTTTATGAGTAAACATACCAACTTGGGTGCCACCCATCCCCATATGTTGAGTACTTGTGCAGATGTTCTATATATGTTGATTGTTTGCTTGTTCCTTGTATGCTTATGTTGTTTCCTAAGTTGTAAAATTAACTAAGTATCGTTGGGGTTGTTTGAGGCCATGGTTGGGTGTGCACCTAGTGTACTTGTTGGATAATCTTATGTTGAGTAGGACTTGGTGCATCTAACAATTGTAGCCTAAGGTGAAGTTATGGGAAGACCTTAGGTGAAGAGACATAGTCCGGTTGTATTAGGTGCATGTCGCCCAAGCCACTATAACTGAGGTAAGATAATGTTGCATGATCGTAGGTGTCGAAACAACTTAGGTGCACCAAATTGCAACAAAAAAATCCAGACGAACTGTAGGTCCGTGAAAATTGGTATCAAAGCAATTTTGTGTCTATAGACTTGATTTTAGGACATCTTGGGCGCTTCACATGACAAGTGAAGGATTTGTAAGAGGACAACATGTCTTGGGTTAGGTCGCCAGACACTTGGGCAGGATATGATGGTGATTTCACATGCGAAAGACAATAATGGTGGGTAGGATCCAATGACTCCAAGGATGCAGAATAGACTTGCGAATGTGGAGAAGGCTATTGAGAAGATGACACCCTCCCTTTGCAAGCACAGTGATAAATGCATATCTTTGAAAGAAGAGATGATTCACATGTGTCAAGATTTCAATGTTGTTGTGGAAGAATGCCACAAAACTACAGATTTGTTGGCTATGGACATGACCCCAAACGTGAAGGATTGTTTGAAGATAACAAAGGATTTGTTGGACTCTTCCTTTGAACACATCAAAGATAAAGATGACACCATAAACATATTGAAATGAGTTGTTTCCAGTGGGAAAATTTCGTCGATGCCTATGTGAATAAAGATCAAAGAACTGGAACCATATGATGACAGCCACAATGCTAAGCCGCTTGGTAACTTCTGTTGGGACATTGAGTAGTATTTGGCACAGATAAATGAAAGTTCAAATGAAGCCAAGGTGAACATTGTTTTAATGTTCTTGATAGGTACCGCGAAGCTCTGGTGGAGGAAATGAGCATAAGACTTAGTTGCTAGGTGCATTGCAGGGAATAATCAATTTGGGCTAGGGAACCAATCCTGGACAGAGTAGAATCAATTGTTGGATCTCAAGAATGCATGATGGATCCAATATTATATCAAGGAGTTTTCAGGGTTCATGTTGGAGATCAAGGACATGTCGGAAGGTTACTGGTTGTTCCATTTCATGAATGGATTGCAACCTTGGGCGCAGAGTGACTTGCAACGATAATATGTGTAGACCCTTGTGGTAGCCATCACCATGGAAGATAAACTGTTGGAATGTAAGGAAAAGGAAAAAGATGGCCCAAGTAACAATGAGGATGCTCAAGGTGAGAAGCAACATAGAAAGAACAAGAAGAAAGACAAGGTAAAGGTGAAGTCGTTTGGCAAGACTAGTGACGACAAGGAAAAATAGCTAGACGCTCCTAAGGAGAAAGGTAATCCTATCTCATGTTGGATTTTTTCTAAGTATCATTATGTAAATAATTATCTGTTAAAACATAAGTTGTTCGCGGTTGAGAAAGTGGACAAAACATTCGTTGGTGTCTTGCAAGTCTTGGGGGTTGTTTTAGAGGAGAAATTCACAACAAGCCAAGAGGAATATGTTATGAGTCTTTTCTATGTTCCAGTAGTATCGAACGAAAGGTCAATGGTTGTGATGGTTGAGAGTGGGGTGACCCACAATTTCATGAAGGAAGATGTTGTGAGGGATCTTCGGTTGCATCTTGAGATAGGACAAACCTCCTTCAAAACAGTGAATTTAGGGGTGGAAAAGGCGATTGGTATGACCAATGAAGTTGTCTTGAATCTTGGAGATTGGAGTGGAACTACAAGTTTCACTATTGTGCCTATGGATGATTTTGAGGTCATTCTTGGGTAGGAGTTCTTGAGGAGGGAGAAGGTAGTGCCCATGCCTCACTTGGAATGTTTGGTCATCTTTTCTGGCCAAGACCCATGTCTTGTCCCTATCGTGAGGATAAGTCATGAAGTTGTTGCTCGAATTTCATCCTTGAGCATGGTTTCCACAATTAGTCAAAGAGCCAAGCAACCTTGAAGTAGTGGGGTGGGACGAGTTGGTATTGAAGAACAACCTAGAAATGAGACTTTAGGAGAAGGTCTTAGATGATATTTGGTGGACATTAGTTCAATGAATGTATTGGAGTAGAGACTCACTAGGTTTGAGGTTGTAGTGGACTATATCGTGATATCAATGGCTACTTTAATGGATGCTTGTTTGGGTAGGTAGGACATTTCAGATATGGGCGAGCAATTGAGGATGGTGAAAGTTTCGACCAAGGAAGGTAGTGGAATGTTGGATGAGTATGGGGCAGGTCTGTCTGTAGACCAAGTTGATGAAGTAGAACATGATAATATTGGCATGTGAGGACCAAGGAGGAGGAAGACCCATCCTTGAGTGCACTTGGATGGGATGAATGGATAGATGACCCAACACTTGAATGTTTGTTGGAAGAAGGCAATTCCAGAATTGGGTCGAACATGAACCTATTGATGTATTTGACGTAGAAGTATTGTGACCTTCCTAACTCTCCACTAGAATCAATAGATTTGGGATGGAGTGTGGATGGTGGCGGTGGCCTTGGTAGCCACTTGCCATTGGATTTCCATTGAGCTATAACATGTTGGCTCACTACCTAGGAGTAGGCAGTGGATCCTAGTGTGCTTTTGAGAAGGCACCTTGATAAAATTTTGTTTTGGAAGTGATATAACTTGACAAAGTAGTATGAAGGTAGAATGTTGGGTTACAAAAGGAAACTTGACAGTTGAGGAAAGAGTGGTGACCTTGCCTTGGTCCATGAAGAGTTGTGTAGTGTGATTGAATTACGAAAGGAAAACATTGTTTGGACATGGGGATGTGCATTCTCATGACTTGGGCGATATGGTTGGATTAACTACCTAACCAATTCGAGACTTGAGGGGTACCAATGTGAAAAATCATGAACAAATGGGTCAAAGTATGGATGTGGTAGTAGGTTCAAGAGGTGCAACACTTGGATGTTTTAGATGATATTTTTGACGGATATGGGACTGTAGTTGTAGGAGAATACAACAACAGTGACACATTGGATTGCAACCACTGTAGCAGAAGGTAGAAACAACTAGATGCATTGGTGAGATGGTTGGGTAAAGAGGCACTTGTCCATGCAATGGATGTTGGGTAGTTTCATAGTAACTTTCTCTTTGATAGTGCAGAGAGTTGGGCATGTTGATTGCGGATGGATGTATGGATTCATATGGTAATTTTAGGATAGGAGGTTCATGAGGATGTTGTTGAGAATGGCAACAATTTTTAGTGGGGGAGGATGTAAGACCCTCTCTTAGAGTGGCACCAAGAAATTTTGTCGCACTGGAGTGGAAGGACATCAAAGATGGATAAGCCCCCCTTGGCCCATTGGCAAGGCACACGACAAAAGACTGTCTTGGCTCATTAGCAAGGTGTGCAACGAATTGCAAATAATTGAACCTGTGTGCTATTGTGGAAAGATAGGGTGCATCATTGTGGAAAAAGTAGGGCATGCTTGTGGATAAACAAGCATGCTCTGCATACATAGACAAGTTGGATGCACCAAAGGATTTGGGTGGACTTGTCTAGACATGGAGGAAGGTTGCAAAAGGTAACATTATTCACAGACATGCGGTGCATGGAGGACAAGTTGGCTAAATGATTGATGAGATTTAGAGTGGAAAGACTTATACAGATCGACAGAGTTAGTCGATTCACACTTGGGGGTTGCAATGAGTGGTTGAAGTTCCTTTGGGAATAAGTTACCGTGGATCGCAATTACAGACCTGTTGATTTGAAATATTGTTCATGGTATTAAAGATAACATCACAAGGATAAATCCTCCTGCATTTTTAGAGAGGTGGTACTCCTCTTTTAATATAATACAAATTTACAGGGATGCTATAAAAGATCCGACTTTTAAAGGAATAAATATTCACACATAAAAATTCTTGAGAGGGGACCAGGAAAATTCATAAAAGAATATTCACAATAAAGATATTATACAAGACAATAAACCATTAAAATGATAAATCTTTAAAGGGCACATTTTCCATCACCACATAATCAAAGTAGAACACATCATTGGACATAATAATAAATAAGGACCACATTTGCAAATAACTTAACATGATTTTGCAATTAAAACTCAAAGAGATTTTGATAGAAACATTCTTGAAATATCATGCTTAAAAATCAAAGTCAGAGAAATCACTAGACACATGCCCCGAATAGTTCTTTGGGGAACCTACAAAAATATACAAATGTGTTTTGAAAAGTCTATAGTATTCACAAAAGTAAATGCATTCATCCTAAATCGACTGGGATGGGGATCCTGTGGACCAATAATAAAATAAAGACCTGGAAGAAACAAATAAGACATAGTTAGGAATCAACCTTTGGTTTTAACAAATCATGAAACAAAAGAGGCTGGATGACTGCTAACTGAGAAGAAAATGATGTAAGGGATTAATGAGATGAATACTTTCCTTACTATGATGGAAAAACCTGACCCTTCATTTATTTGTTGAAGTTTCTTTTGTTGACTGCTCGACTAGAGGTATATTGACGATAATAACCGCTTTCTATTGATCTAGTTCAATTATTTTGATCAAGGAATTCTTTAACCATAGTTCGATGTACTCCCGCATGGGAGCAACCGTTGTTTCATGCTTGATCCTCACGTTGAACAATTCATTTTCAATATTTTTAAAATCAAAACTTCGCTGGCAAAGTGCATCTTCAATGTCTTCATTTTTGTTCATGTAATGAATTAGCCACTTCTCCACTTCTTCCTCTGAATATTCATTTAAGTCCTTAAATTCACTTTCCCTTGAAGTTTTAAGGGCATCCAATTGTTCTTGTAATTGATTCCTTAAAAGATATATTGAGTCCATTATCAAGTGTGGGCCCTTCAACTCTTTTTTTAAATCAACAAGATTTTGGAACACATCACTTCTTTTTGTATTTATGGTGTCACATTCAGCAAGTATTTCTCGTAAACACTTGATCCTCTTTAGACAACATGCATTTATTTGTCTTCGTCGAACTTTAAAAGGAGGATCTCTCTCTCTTCTATGAACATCATTCATATTTGAAACTTTGGAAGAAAAAGTACTGACAACTTCCTTATAAAAGTGCTCATCGTTATCTAAGTCTTTTTGGAGATATTCCTTGAAGTTTAAAATCCTTGAAGAGAGTGTAGTTAAACTAGTTGCTAGTTCCCAAATTTTAAGGATTAAAGCAATTATCTTTTGAATATTATCTCCAATGTACTTTCTAATAGCCGTCAATAGGCTTGAGACACTTTTTAATCTCAAACTTGACTTTTGGTATGTCTTCTAGATTGATTAGTGGCCGGATGGAAACAATTGGTTCAACAAATAAAGGTCTTGGTATTAGAGCATTGTCGATTTCTTTCACTCTTTCCTTCAAAATCATGTTTGCTTTTTCTATTTCATCAACTGAATACTTTAAAGCCTCTCTTGTGGCTTCATGGAATTCCATAACTTTAGAAGGTTTTACTCCTTGAATATCATTTTTTGAATTCCATTTCTCAACAACTTTCTTATTTTTGAAATTAACTTTCTCAATTAACAATTTCTTTGAACTTTTATTGAAGGGCGCGTGATGTAGTGTGATAGACTCTTCTTCAAACACTATTAGCTCCTGACAAGCCAATTATTATGTTATTTCTCTATTTTCGATTAATCTCTTCTCAACCCAATCAGACTCTTCTATTACAACATCAAATTCCATGTCTTTGAGTTCACATTTAGGTACTTCCTGACCTGGATTTTGAACTATTTCTCTTTTTCTATTTGGATATATCGGGGATGTATGTGATTTTTCAATAACCCTTTTAGAAGGGTCTTTGTCTCCTCCATTTCCAAAGTTTCCAGAATGAGAATTTCTTTGTTCTTGACCGTTTCCCTGAGTTATGTTCCTTCTTGAAGATCTTTTCAAGGAGAAATTGGGCAAGCTGGGGTTAGGGTTACCACTTGACATGGTTCAACCTATTTTTTTTACTGGTCATTTGCACTGACAAAGTATCAATACCATCATGGGTTTTTTCAGGAGTGGCTTCTTGAGGGTTTTGGTTATCCCCTCCTCCTTCCTTCAATTAAGTAGATTTGATGAACGATGAGCCATAACCAACTACATACATGTGTGTCATGAATAAATCATTAGGGTCATTGCCTTGAATTTCATGAATTTTCGTTAATTTTAAATTATCAAAATAAATAACAAATTCATAAATGAGAGATATTCTTGACAATGATCTCTCCAATTTTCCAAAGTAGTGAAATGAATTGCTTCTTCCTTTTTTTCATTAAGTAAATGTGCCCAAAATTTATATTGTCTGCAAATTTAATTCACGAAGAGTTTATCAAAGACATAAAAATGTAGTAAATAAGGTATTCCCTAAAAATCGTAGAGTCTGACATAACTGAAATCATCCAGAGTCTCATAAACTCCTTTCCTTGCTAGAAAGGCTACAACTTACGAACTGTATTGGATCCTTACTGAAATATACATTCCTTGATCATGGAAGTCTTCAAATATGTGACAATATGATACTGCATAAACTAAATAAGAATTCATAAAGAATTTCTTTGTCTTTTGAAAGTTTCCTAGATGAAAGGAAACTTCACTCGAAATAATACGAGCCCAATCGAACGAGACATCTTCATGAACAAAGTGGTGAAGAAAACACAAAATGTATCCAGGGACAGTAGTTGTGGACTCTTGTCCAGTGATTCTAGTAAAAAACCATGCAAACTATTTGTACGAGTATTTGAGTGAACATACCTCTATTTGGGTAGAGTTTCTAGAACAATCTGACGACTTTATGAGAAAATTATCCAAGACATTTGTTCCTCCACTGTTGGCCTTTAAGAAAACATCAACTTCATAGATTTTAAATGTCACGGTGGGTAGTGGAAGTCTAAGAATCCTCCTAAAAATTGTAGGTTCCAGTGAGATTGGTGTCCATCCTTGCAACTAAATTATTCTTTTCTCATTGTTAAACTTGTTCGTGCACCAGAGAAAAAATTCTTAAAAGCAGATACTTATGGCATACACCCAACCAATGTAAATATCAGAAGTCCAAACTTTGTTTGAACTCCTTTATTGAGGTGAAAGTGTCGAATACCACTTAAATGCTTCAAACCACTAGAATGAACGATCCTCTCGTACCAGTGTGTTAACAATGTCTCTACAATATAGTTCTGATATTTTTTTTTTGACATACTTGACATAGGTTAATTTGAGTGAATAGGCAATGGTTTTGTCGAAGTAAACATTTTACAACAAGGATTTAACATATTATTAAATTCTCCATTTATTTCCTTGATATCACATGTCGTAGCACTTAGTTCAAAATTGTTAATTGTATGATTTGATTTGGATTTAAGGCAGATAATTTACGAGAATCATGTTATTTAATAACGATATTAATTCATAACATATGCTAGTTGATGTGACAATAGGATCATATATGTTCTTAGGGAATGTGACTATGTATCAGGATGAATGAAAAATGATTAGTATGGGAGTGTAAAGTGAGTAATGCGAGGGGGGTTCTGGTGAATGTGGGTTTGCGGGTTATGGGATGCGGGAGATGAAAGAGGAGACGAGGGGGGAAATCTCACATCCACAATCAATAAATAATCTAAGTACCAAAACAATTCATTTTGTGTGATGAAAAAGTGCAAGGGTCATTTTGGAGTGAACACAAGAGCGAGTTGTGGGTTTGTGTGATCAGGGGATCAAATTTTGCTCAATTTTCAAAGTGCTCGGAATGAGATGAAAATAATGCCATTGCGTCTGTCTCATTTTCCTGATTCCGGCGGTATATTTACTTTCGCAAACGGAGTCCGTATGGAGGAGATATTGCGATCTGACCGCCAAGCCGAACAGGGAAAAATTTGGGATGCTGACTGTACTTGTCCGTACAGTCCGTATGGCCACGTGGAGGGCCGTACCATCATGATGATATGGCGTATTGATGATGTGGTGCATTTTGGTTGGATGTTCGTTGACCAGTAATATGCTGACACGTGTACGTTTGGGCGAATTATGTGAAGACACGTGGCCCAACCCAAGGGCGCCACGTGTCGCTCATTTATTGGGCATTATTGTCATATGTAAAAGTTTATGGGGAGTCCGTGAGGTTCGACCCCTAGACCTTCCCCTTTGTAAATCTTTAACACATATCCGCTAGCCAACATACCCGCACATGTTCCTTGTTACATAACCCAACGCATAAATATTTGAATTGGAATATTGTAATAGTTGGAAAGGGGGGCGGGCCGGGGCTAAGCCCCGACCCGTGGACATATCGTTGGACATACGACCATATATGTTGTGGCCCGAACTATTGGCACGTTATATATATATTACATTGCAATGTATTGCAATGTATTACATTGCATATACATTGAAATATGTTAACCATTGTATTAAATTGCGCGCGGGAAAGTTATAACTGTTGGTTAATGCGTGTGGTTTGACCGGTGTATTAACCGCGCGCGGGAGTTATACCGTTTGAACGGTTGAACCATTTTTGCGCCCAACCTTTGGTCCCATGGGCCATGTGACCCAGTACCGAGGCGGTTAGGGGCTGGAGGCGCCTTAACCGTTCTACGGTTTGGACCGGTGCGCGGTTGCGTATGGGTCTTGGTTTTTACGCTTAAATGAGCGTGTGTGCTAGGTTTGAAGAACAGGGGGGTACGAATTGTAGAACCAGAGACAACATAGTTGAAGGGGAGAACTTCAAGGAGGCTATCTTCTTCATTTTTTGACCGTTTCAGGTGCCGAAAGAGCCCAGACAGGGGTTTTGGGACGCTGCGGAGCCATTGAAGCAGTCAGTTTGTCAATTTGAGCACTATAAGACATGTTTTTAAGCACTTTGAACAATTTAATATAAAAGATCCATTTGGAGGCTGGACCAGGAGATGTAGCCCGGAGTGGGGTGAACTCCTTTATCAAGTTGTTGTGTTTATGTCTGATGTTCATTGATTTAAGCTGCTGTCTATGTTTATTTCTACATAAGTAATCATTTATTATGTGTTGCAAATTGATCATGTTGCTTTAAACACATAACATTTCACTTGCAATTAATTTAATCAAGTTTATCAAGTCTTCTTCATTTTTAGATTATTGTGGGCATTTGGGAAAGTTCTTACTCCCACGAACGAAGAATTGACTAAGTGTAAAAAGTTAAGAAAGGGTGACATGAAAATGAAAAAATGACTAAGTGTTGATAATGCGAACTTGCGGGTTGTGGGATTGTGGACTTGTGAAGACTATGTGCAGTGTTCCCGCAACCCATGTTTTGCAAAAATGACTAAGTGTGGTATATACAAAAGGGAAACTATGAACAAAATACTTGAACTTTGATCAACATATGTTGATCAACAAGACTATACTCTCCAAACATACTCCCTTGGGCATGCATCCATCATGAACATATGCCTTGGGTGTGAATGCAAGTTGCCTTTGACAGAATTGAGATGGACCAAACGAGTTAGCCCACTTAAGAGAAGTTGGGTGTGGATGAATTGAGTGCAGACATACATAATTGAGTGTGAACAAACATAATGGCTAGACAACCTTATGGATGCAGACGACTTGGGTATGGATGACCTAGGAAAGTATACCGATGAGGTGGCTTGGATGTGGACTTGACACAAAATGGAATGGTTTGGCATGTCGAATTGAGGTGAACTTGGGTCCACTTTGTGTGACATGACTTGCTAAGATAAATATAAGATTCATATAAGTAAAGTGGATGCCTTATGAGCTAAGGAATAACCAAGAAGGCAAGAAGCAATTTCCAAGAGTCGTCTAGGAGATCTGTGGTAGTCTTGTTTAAGGGATGGCTATGTAGGTCGACTTGGAGTGGCCAAGTGACGAAGAAAAACGTAGGACCTACAGGAGGCAGGCCTACATATGCTTCAAGGGTTGGCTTGTACAAAGTTGTGGGTTGTCTTGTGGAAGGAATTTTTCCTTGATATCTTTGTATTGATGTAATTGAGTTTCAACAAAAGTGGCCAAGCTCCCCTCTATTGGAATTATTGTCATTGATGTCAAATGATTAATGGTGTCATTAATGTCATATTATGACATTACAATACACACAAAATTTCCAAGATTGATTTATATATAGGTCTACAAGTATATTAAAAAAGGGGTGCACTTGAAAAAGTAAAAAGTGAAATGGTGGTTTCAAACCCATGGGTTTGGGGTGTTTTCCCATGGTGTGTGGGGTATTTTCCCATGGTTTGGGATATTTTCCCATGGTATTTGGGGTATTTTCCCATGATATTGAGAATTAATTATTTAATTAAGGGACGTCTCCCTTCATGAAGGGTTATGAAAAAGTATAAAAAGAGAAAGCATTGAGAGAAAGTGTGTGTGTGAAAAATGGATTAGAAAATATTGAATTGTAAAATCAGTTTCAGGTCATCTTGGAATTTTAGTGATAACTTTTTTTTTAGGACGTTTCAGACCTTTGAATTTGGATGAGACAAAGGATGTATCGCGGTGAACATGTGGTGCAAATTTCATATATTGGTTCGCTATAATTTCAGAGATATTCCCTGTGAATGTTAGGGTTCCCGAATGATCCTGAAATCAGTTTCAAACAGGTCAACTTGACACTTTCACTATAAATTAATTTCTGGGATGTTTTAGACCTTGAAACTTTGTAGAGACAGAGGAGATAACCGGGTGTACATGTGATAAAAATTTAGATGCTGGTTCTCTATAATTTCAGAGATATTCCTTGTGGAAGTTAGAGATGGTATGCATTCCAGATTTTTGGAATAAATGAACGGAGATATATACATTTGAGATTTCTGGAATAAATGAACGGAGTATATACATTCGAGATTTCTGAACGGAGATATATACATTCGAGATTTCTGGAATAAAAGCACGTGTACATTTTTCAGTGTTTCTGCAAACAGTCAAGCTCTTACTCTGCTTCCTGCTTCAACTGTTTGCATAGTCAAACAGTTTTGATCTTCAAGATCATTGTTTATGTCTCTTGCCCGGCGAACTTTTCTAGAATAATCAGCCTCTCATTGCCTTGACATTCCATAGATATATTATCAACGATATATCCAATGCCCACCCTAACAATGCATTTCAGTCATTATTTATTTCTTGATTTGTTCCATGAAAATCATAACTATCATCGATCACACAGTCTCCACAATCGTCTCCAACATCGGTTGATATTGGAGTCGCTGTCTATCCGTTGAAATTGGAATATTAGGGCGCCGGGACAAACAACAAACAGAAGAAGAGTGGTATTCCGGTCCACATTCCGGTTGACTATGAATATTGAAAAAAGGCTGCACTTGTGCTTGGGCTTTAACAAACCCACATGATAATCTCCTGCTCTGCCTCTTTTTCTTCTGTGCTGATTGCCAAGCAGTGCTAATCTTGAAAAGATGAGAAGCCATGTCGGAGTCCGTTAACACAAACTGTAACTTCCGCTGAGGAAGAAGAAAGTAGAGCTGCCCAATCTGCAATTGATCGTCATCACGCAGAACCTGGGAGATGTTTCGACCGGCATAAAGGCCGTCCGAATTACAGATAAAGTGGCCCGGATATTCTTGCAGAATCTCTTGGTTTCTCACCACTTCAGAAAACTCCAGGATGCTCCCGTCCATCAATATGAGCTTCGCAGTAGCTGCTGGCACAGAAGAAGTGGCAGTTGAAGAAACGCAACTACCCATCTTTGGAATTCAGATAAATTTATCAAAAATACTAGAGACCCATTGATCTGTATGTCGTATAAACCAGGAACGCTATATATAGAGGCAGTCCAATCCAGAAGAGTTCAACGTCGTGGGAATCTTTAAAAATGGCGCGTGAGCAATTCCTCCTCACAAGTTACCATTATTTTTCCTTTTTAGTAACAGTAATGTAATATTTTATGTTACGAAGCACTAAGTCGCTAGTACTGAATTTATTCATTTCTGTTTTTTGCGAGCAAGTTGCAGAGAGTCCGGACATTTGCCTGGTTGTCATCCCGTAGTTTTCGTGGCATTTTATTGAATGACAGTGGGATCCAACTCATAACGTTCGAAGGGCCAACTTCACCAGAATAGAAAGCATGTCTTTGTCTTGTGAGGGTTTCCAGTAACTGATGGGCAGATAATAAAGCCAGTGATGACATGTACGAAAAGCAATTGCAGTGTCAGTGATGACATGTACGAAAAGCAATTGTATTGTGAAATCTGTTCATAACGTATGACGTTTTCCACGTGGCTTTGATACATAGCCACCTGTAGTCTTTATGTGGGCAGCTAGTATAATCAATGACGACATCTCTGACAAGCAATTGTCTTGTGAAGTCTCTTCATATTGCATGGCATTGTCCACGTGGCTGGAACACATTGCCAGATGGAGTCTTTATGTCTCATAATGATACACAGCCATATGAGTCTTTATGATAGTCAGTGATGACATGTACGAAAAGCATTTGCCTTGTGACATGTCTATAGCGCGCGTGAAATTTTCCACTTGGCCAGGACAGATTGCCTTGTGGAGTCTTTATGTTTACTCATAATAATGTAAAATGAGTAACAATGGTCGAATTTGAAGATTCTTTTATAATTGAGTATAGGTGAGATGTGATGTTTCAACTAAACTAATAATATTACATAATATTTACTATGAATGTGGGAAGTATGTAATGTATATATATATATATATTAAAAAAAGGTGGATGATTGTTTTTTGTTTTAATGTTTTGTATAAAAAATTATCATAGATATGTAGTTTGTTTGGAATTGAAGTGTACAGATTTTCACATTTTTTTCATTTTTTCATAATGCGTTTGTAATTATGGTATGGAGTGAGTGTTTGTAATTATGGTATGGAGTGAGTTTTTGAAACTTCTAAGATAAGAATTTGAGTGGAGACTTCATCTTCATTGAGTATGAAAAGAGTGTTGGGTAGGATGTATATAAAAGTGAAGATAATATAATTATTAAGGTAAAAGATAGATATAGTCATTATAAATTAGTCATTGTAAAAAAAGAGTTATTTTGTTATTATTAATAAGGTAAAAAATATATAATTAAGAGAGTAGTTAATTAATAATAATTATTAATCCCCAATGTCTAGAGCAGTAAGTGAGGGAGTCCGTAAGGGACATGTCAAATTCAGTCATGTTAAGGGTTGGTGTGGTATAATATAATATAATTGAAAAAAAGAGTTATTAATGTATAAAACCTCAAATTATAAACTAAGAGGATAGTTAATCAATAATAATTATTAAATAATAATATAAATTAATTAATATCCCTAAGGTGTAGGACAATCAAGAGTGTGATGTTAAGTCACTAGTTCGAAACCTGCGGGGACAAAAAATCCAGTCTCTGTGATGTTAAGTCATCAGTTCGAAACCTGCTGGGACATAAAATCCAGCCTCTGTGATGTTAAGTCACCGGTTCGAAACCCGAGGGAACAAAAAATCCAGCCATGTTGAGGGTTGGTGTGGCTAAGGCCGAGTGCGATCCCCAAGTGATTTAGACGGCTTGGATGCCCTTGAGTCGCGGTTTCTCAAGCCACGGGCTAGTCCCGCAAATCACAGAGAAACTAACGAAAAAAAAATTAAGTATTAATTAATAATTATATAATTAATACTAATTACATCATAATTAGAATTAATTAGAGGCTAGGAATAAGAATAATTGAAAATCATGGATTTAAGATGAATAAATTGAAATTATGAATTTAAGATGATAAAAATTTTATTGATTAGAGGTTGGAAAGACTAGAATTTCTAACAAAGGCGGGGGGTTGCACAGAAATGGACGAGAAAAGGGTGGCACATGAATGCCATAAGAAAGTTTAGTTTGATTGTTTGATGAGATAAATGATAGGGTTCTAGGATTGGCTAAGTTTATACTCATCTTTAGAGTGAAAATTGTTAGAATGTTTTTCAATTTCGAGAGTTTCGCGTATGACTTGAGGAGAGTTATAGGGTGTTGAGGCCATGATTATGGTTTTGTCAAAATAAATTAGATGTTTAGAATTGAAAGAGTGTTCATCAATAGTTGATTTAGAGATGTGATTGTGGGTTGTGTCAGCTATGTGTTCTTTGAGACGGGCTTTGAAAGATCTCCCAGTTTGACTAATGTATGATTTTCCACAGGAGTAGGGAATTTGGTAAACTCCTAGGCCAAGCATTGGGTCAAATTTATCCTTGGAAGATCTGAAGGATTGTTTGAGAGTTTTGAAAGGACTGAAGATGGTTTTGATATTCTTTTTGGCAATAATTTTGGATGTGTAATCAGTAGTGCCTTGGATGTAGGGGAGAGAAAGCAGAGTTGAGGGGAGATGAGGAAGAAACGTTCGACTTAGGGTTGTGGGTTGAGCAAAAAGCTTTGTTGATTTGAGAGGAGGTGTAGCCATTGGACAAAAGTGCCTTGGTTAAGTGGCATTTTTTTTTCTCAAGAAATTGGGGGTCGAAGCGTTTGTTCCGACTTGGTTTTTTAATGCATACACTCTTAATAATTTGCGTGCATGAATTGTATGATAAGAATATTGCTTAAGTGTTAATTTTTGGAATTTAATAATGCGAAGAGAATCTGATATGATATTAAAATTATAAATATTGTACTTGAAATTTTTTCACTTTCTACAAATAGTTTAAGTGATTTAAATCATATATCAATTTAATGAATACAATTGCTTAAACGTTAATTGTTTGGTGATTTAATAATGTTAAGAGAATCTGATATGATATTAAAGTTATAAATATTGTATTTGAAAATTTCCCACTTTCTACAATTAATTTAAGTGCTTTAAATCATAAATTAATTTAATAATGTTGATTATTAACCTACTTGAATATTGCATTAATATTTATCAAATAGTTTGTCAAATAAATCTCGTTTTAAAAATTAAAGTTATAAATATTGGATTTGAAAATTTCTCACTTTCTACAAATAGCTTTAAATCATATATCAATTTAATAATGTTGATTATTAGCACACTTGAATGTTGCATTAATATTTATCAAATAGTTTGTCAAATAGATCTTGTTGTAAATTTAGATGTGAGGTCAACACTACCGAAAACATCGAAAATTATAAAAAGAGAATGCCACGTATCAAAATTGAAAAACGGAAAAGAACCCATTTTCCCATTTTATGTGTCAAAATTGAAAGATGAAAAACATAACAAAATTGAAAGATGGAAAAAAATATAAAAAGTTAAGTAATGACTTTCCATTTATGTAATTTTCATATATAAATAATTATTATATGGAAGGGTCATGAATTATTTTTATAAATTGAATCAGTGGCTTGGGTGTGGAGTAAATATGGAGATGTGCTTTTGGGAAAAGACTTTACAGGGTTAACTTTATTGGGTATTGGGTGTGTCAGGCTGTTAAATTGAAGCTTTTAAGTGACCTGAAACACTAAATTGTCAAACCAGGGTTGGTAAACTTCGAGCTGATACACAGTATGTGCAGGCAAGCGTCTAGTCTTTATTTGAATGCTATCCTAAGAATAAAACACACACCTATTCTGAGAACTTGAAT
>ML799514.1:0-20066 GCA_009831015.1 Picea engelmannii | reverse complement strand
ACAGTTTGTGCTGACGGACTCCGACATGGCTTCTCTTCTTTTCAAGATTAACATTGCCTGGCAATCAGCACAGAAGAAGAGGCAGAGCAGAAAATTATCATGTGGGTTTGGTAAAGCCCAACCTCAAGTGCAGCCCTTTTTCGATATTCATAGCCACCACGGATGTGGACATGAATACCACTCTTCTTCTGTTTGTTATTTGTCCAGGCGCCCTAATATTCCAATTTCAACGAACAGAGGGCGACTCCAGTGGCAATCTAAGTTGGAGATGTTGTCGAGACTCTGTGATCGATGGTCACTGTGATTTTCATGTAACAAAAATTTATAAATCAAGAAACAAGAACTGTCTGCTCTACATTGATATCTACTTCATTTACAGTCATAGGTTCAGATGATTGAGAATGCATTATTAGGGTGGAAATTGCATATAATGTTCTCTTCCCAGTTATCTTTCTTGTATTTTGTGGGTTTTTTTGACGATGCGGTTTTAAATTTCAGTTCAATTCAGAATTTTGATCCATTTTTTTACATCTTAGTTGATTTAAAATAGGGTAAAACTTCTAAGTAAAATTAATAGGGCAAAACTTCGAAATAAAGTTTTGAAATAACTGAAACTTTAATCCATACAAAACTCTACCCTAAAAATGATTCAATCTCATATTTTTTTTTTTTATTATCTGTCTGCTACCGAGTTAGCCTACTCCTCGACGTGACCTGATTTAACAAAACGACGTGAGGAAAAAAAATTCGTACACGTTGCTCTCAATTTTGCCGTCGATTTGATTACTATATATACGTATTCACGGCTCAGTGACGAGTGTGATGCCTACCATCTACGGTTATCTCGCCAGAAGAAAAGCTGTGAAATAATTGTGAGTCAGGGATGGTGCTACTTTTGAAAAGAAAATTCTAGTATCAACCAGAGAACAACCTGCTAGTAACCACAGCAACAAGAACTTAAGCATCTATTCCTCATAAAACCGATTCTTTTATCATTATATTTCACAAGATCTTCAACCCTGTTTTGTTGATTGTGTTTCAGTGTGTTTTTATTTTTTTCTATGAATATGGTTTTAAAGAAAGTTGAAGTGTTATAAAGATGTTCACTAGATTTGTACTCATAATCATATAAAGACTAAACCCTACAATGACTAATTACTGTATTACTTAAAACTATAGAACTAAAAACTATAACATTATAGATTACAATTATTTTTATAACAATTTTTAAATCTATAAAATATATATGAATTGACATAGTAATATTGGATTGTGTGATGGGCTTGAAAAAAAAATTACTTTGATGACCTACTTTTTCCATATTAAGAAGGAAAATGCACACATAATAAGATTCATTGTT
Organism: Picea engelmannii; assembly: GCA_009831015.1. NCBI lineage: Eukaryota > Viridiplantae > Streptophyta > Pinopsida > Pinales > Pinaceae > Picea > Picea engelmannii. The sequence continues at coordinate 18,706 of ML799514.1, read as the reverse complement.
AGTATCATCTTAATAAAATGCTTTTAGAGCACGGAAACAAATTTCTAAAGAATTACAAGTAATCACTTACCCTCTTAAGGTTTGATAGACCAATTTGGTCTTAGTGAACGTTAATCATCATCATCATAAAGATATGATATTATTATTATTTCTCAAAACATACAAAATAATATTGGTATTACCTTCAAATCATCCAATTAATTTTAAATCCAACAAAGAAATTGAGAGAATATCTGAACAATATCCAACTAGTTCTAACAAACCTAAACCAAATACTAATCATGGCTTTTTGCCATTATTCTCCAACACTCCCCCTTAATGGAGAAATGCCTCCAACCTCTAAACTTCATAGACACCTCTCTTTTTCTCCCATCATCTTTGAGCTACCAATTCATCCATCACAAATACAACTGCTTCATATCATTAATAACATATTTGTAGGATCAACAATTCATGACTACCCCAAAGAATAGTCTAGATACTAAGTCATCTATTAATTTACTTCCATCTGTGAAATAGATAACGAACTATGTATTTGACAGTTATCTAGGTAAGCAATCTAACTACTGAATGTACTCAGTAATTGACCATACAAAACGACCTTTTCACATGCAAAATCTCACAAACACACATAGAAAACTTGTAATTGTTGTTCTTGAAGCCTCAAGCACAACAAGATCCACCAACATATAATAGACCCTAATCATAATCAAACTAGTGAAATGTTCTTGTGCCCCCAAAAAAGTCAAAAACCAGTAATTTAAATTATTATACTCTATTCTTATAAATGATTCTTCATCAATACATTTCACAAATATATTAAAAAAAATTAAGGCAAAACCTTCTCATAAAATTTAATATCCCCCCCCGCCAAATTATTATTTTTTTTTTCCAAAAACATAGGGCTGCCCATGCCTTTCATTGGGCTTATACCTTCATATGAGTAACTCACATGAACTCTTCGACGTGCAAGTTGTGTTCAAGAAAACAACGACTCCACAAATGGAGTACATACTAACAACATATTCAACGTCGACTTCTCGTTCAAATGACAACAATATTCTCTTCAGTTTGGCACAGGTTCTCTGTTACAAAGTCCATGACTATGTACTCTGACTGCAGATCGTGAATAGAGCATGGGTCCTTCAATAGATGAATACATGTGGGAGGCTTTCCTCACACGACCCTCACTCTAATCGTCAACGATCAAGTGGTTCTTACACAAGCGAATATGCGGTTTTCTATTCTTCCACAAAACACACACAAACAAGAAATTCAAAACAATATATTCTCACCCTCTAATCTAATTCTACATCTACAATAGATTTGTCTCGCATCTATCTCATATTCCTTGGCTCTCCCACATCTAGAGTAGATTTGTCTCACATCTATCTCATCTTCCTTGGCTCTCCCATGGGGAGGAGTTAAGCCAAGACAAGCTCTGATACCAAATTAAAATTTGTGAGAGCTGATATTGCACAAATTAAACACACAAAATAATATTCTTATTACTTTCAAATTAATATACAATATACAAATATATAGTTGGAGTTAGATCCAATTAATTCTAAATCTAGACAAAGAAGTTCGAATATCTGAACAATCTCCAATTAGTTCTAACAAATCCAAACCAAATACTAATCATGACATTTCTCTATTATTCTCCAATAACACCTTCCTTGTTTAAGAGTGTAAAAGCAACCTTCAAAATATTATTTCTCAAAACATAATAAGTGATTTGCTCAAAATGTGATAGGTGATTATATAAACAGGCCTATAATATATGCACAAAACATGATAAGTTAGCATAATTTACTAATTGAAATGAAAGCATACGAAGTTGTAAGGTCAACCTTCAAAATATTATTTCATAAAAAATGATAATTGATTTGCTCAAAATGTGATAGGTGATTATATAAAAAGGCCTATAATATGTATGCACATCCATTTAGCATAATTTACTAATTGAAATGCAAGCATATATGAAGGTGCAAGGGTTTAAGTTCGAATTATTTTAATTTTGAATTTATTATATAAAATTTTATTTTTTAATTATTTTTATAAGCAAACTCCTCATTGTAGAATGTAATTTTTTAATTATTTTTTTGTTTTAAAAGAGTTTTTGGGTTCTTTGATAAAATAATTATAAGCAAATTCTTATTTTTCCTATTTTATATAATGTAATTCTTTAAATAACTTTTGTTCCGGGGAGTTTTCAAATTGTTTGACGAAATAATTATAAAATGAAGAGTTTATTGAAGAAGGGATTAACACATATAATATTTAAAATATAAATTATTGATAATGAATTTATATTGAATGATGTTATAAATTTTCATTATATATTGAATTGAATGATGATATAAATAATTATTGACAATGAATTTAATTTATATTGAATGTTGCATATTAGATTATGAAAATTATATTTTATTTTTAAAAATCTTTGTTTTTATATATAATGAATTTTAAATTTTAAGTGAACTTCAAATTTTAATACAGGGTGAGTGCAAGAAGTTTGTGGTCCAAAAAGTGACAAGATCATGAACAAGAACATGCACTAGTAAGAACGCCAAAATACACACATTACTACAGCTATAGGTTCGAATGTGTGCATGCTTTTATTGATGTTTTTTAACAAACGATTAGAGAGCGATTTTGTGTATATTGTGCACAAAATCGCGCTCGTGTTTCTTACTGGGAAAATAGAGTGAAGAGAGGAGGAAAAAAGGGATGATCTTGCCACAACCATCGCCACCGTGTGTCCAAGCATGTTACATTTATCTTAGCTTTAATCCAATTTATTTTGCTCCCAATATTCTAAATTGAAAACAAATTGTAATTTAGTATTTTAAATAAAAAATGAAACTAATTTACATGCCATGGATGTTAAATTGCAGCTTATGCAATACAATGGAACCCCAAGAAAATTTAAACCCCTCACAAGAAAACCAAGATGATCAAAACCCTAACCCACCACCACCACCACACAATGCAAACAATGAAATTGATGAGGGGTTGGTGATATTAAGAAATCTTGAGGAATAGTTAAGGGAGACTAGAGAACCTAACAGATTCATATAACTTCCCTATGGTTTATGTTCCCCCCCATTAGTTTTTTTCCTTCAAATTCCTCTTCAGGTTCAACAAGGAAATGTGTAACTTGACTTAAGGGTCCTGAAACTTCTTGCAGAGAAGTTTCGATGATGTTGTCTACGAAGTCTACGTAAAAATAACAATTTGTCTTAGGAATTTCTACAAGGGTTTCGTTTCTCCTAGGAAGCTCAGAGGATATTGGTAACTTGCCAAGCAGTTTTGCATAAGCATGTGTAATCCTACGGGTTTCAAAAAGCTCTTCTTGTAGTATACGAAACCAAGTCTCATAGCAATTTTTCAGGCTGGTAGAGGCACTTCCAAAATTAGGTATTGAGTCTTTGTAGGTAATTTCTTGTTCAAATTCAACTCGAGGAAACAAAGAAGGAGTGAGATTATTCCTTGAAGATTGATTTTGCATGTGTAAATCATTTATATAAGCCATATAATATGGCCCTCCTTCTAGAGCCAATTCTATTGATGGGTCCAAATTTTCCCGACAACAACAAGGGGTACTCCCCGGTACATGGTCCCAACTAGATTGTGCATTGTTTGGGTTAAGAGTCCCATCCAAAATTTGGCTCGACTACTATTGTTACTGTTTTTAGGGTTTTGGCTGGTTGCGGACAAGTTTGTCGATGAGGGTGGATGATGAGTGGATATGTAATGAAAAGATGTAGATGAAGGCTATGTATGAAATGAAAAATAATCTATTACTAATCTAATTTAACATATCCTATCTAGGAGCAAACTAAAGTAACTAATGAGTTGAAAATGGAACCGAATCCTGCATAAACTCCTACATAGATAGTTGGAATAGAATAACAGAATCATAAACAAGCACATACACATACATATAACCAGATTAATCCATATTGCAACAATGCACACATTAACAACTCAACAAGCTCAAGGCATAAAAAATATTTGAAGAAATACTTAAAACTATAAAATATCACAGATTGCATAAGAATGAATCCATAAACAAACTAGCATTCTTGAAGTCCATATGAACAACAATCATCCTCGCTTAAAATAATTCACCGCTTATATTTGCTTTACACACAAAAGAATTGTTTCTTCAAAAGTTGTCCTTGAGGGCTTCTCCTTATTAGTAATTTCAGTAATATGACATGAAAACTTCAAAACAATGCTTCAATTTTAGTTGACATTGTGTTCCCAAAATAGTTCAGAAATAGACAATGTTTGAAGAGTCAAAAGCCCCTCTCAAATGTGCTTCTATTCCTCTTTATACAAATTTTAGTGACTCATATATGACTCTTCATCTTCTTCTTGAAGAAGCGGTTGCAAAAATGGTTCAACTTCTTATTCCTAGTGACATGTGTACTAATAATACAAAATTTATTTTTGTTAAGAAAAAGACAAAACAAAAGGAAGGTATTGTGCCTTTCTTCAAGGATTTTTGTTCCTAAGGTATGTTGTCCAAACTTCCAACTGGTCATGCATGGATTCAATCCTTCTATGAGTTAGTTTCTCCAACATTGTGTTATTTATTGCAACACTATCTTTTAGAGTACTCATGTCTTTAGCCAATGTTTTCATGAAGGCATGTATCATAGTATGCAACTTAACTGGGTGTAAAAGGTGTTGATCTATGAGTTCTGTGGAGACGGTGGTGGTGGCTTCAACTACTTCCCTTATTTGATACATGTTGTTGTTTACTTTGTCTACCAGTTCTTTTAACACCAGGTTCTTCCTGAGTTCATCTAGCTTTGGCAATTATCTTCTTTTGATAAATTCTTGTGTTTATTTATGGATCCTTGAGCATATCGCCATAGATCTGGTGACTTCCTTATTATCTTTATTTCCTAGATGTTGTCAATGGTCCAGCGCATGCAAATCTGTATTTCTTTTCATCTTTGACAATCGATATAACTTAGGTGGTGCATGTTGGCCCTTAACCAAGTTTTGGGAGATCCTTGGTCAAGTTGACTTATTTTGGAACTTTGATAGTCTGTCAAAGATGGAGCGCAGGACAAAGCAGAGATGACGGGATCTCGACCCATTTTTGGGTCCTTTTTGGGATTTGAGAATATGTAATGGGTATGGGATGTCAGCCCATGGGTTTACCCATGTTTAGGCCTATTTTGTAAAGTATAAATAAGTATCTAGGTGACATAAGTAGCATGCTCGATAAGCTAAGTGCAAGTATGGTTTGTAGATGCTCTGTGCATATTGTGAGAAACTTGTAGAGCTAAGTGTAAATGGTTGTAATAGACTGTGAAAGGCTTTGTGCTAGACCTAGCTCATGGAAGGAGGATCTGGCGAGGTGAACACAGATCTCCTGTCCTATGTGGAGTAGGGTTTTTGTGGCTCTGTGCATGTAGATGACTGATTGAACCTAATAAAGAAGAAGATTTGGTGGACGTAGCCCCAGGGTGGGGGTGAACCACGTAAATATTGTGTTATTCTGCTCTGTGCAATGTTCTCATGTGTTTATGTATTTATTTTCTAAGTGTTTTGATATAGATTGATAGATTTGTTTGTGCTTTGTGCTTATGATGAATCTGAATGCTAGATTTGACATAGATGAATGTGCTTAGTGCTTGAATATGCTAGATTTGATCCATCTGTTTATGCTAAGTGCTTATATACATTAGATCAGGGTGAATGCTACGATGTTTTGTTTTATCTGCGAAGTAGATATTGGTTAAATAATTATGAACTAACGGTACTAAGTGATCTATTAAGTATTATAATCACATATTGGTGTCCCAGTTAAGGTTGCAGACACCTGAGTCCTGCAACCACCCCTGCCTCTACCTCAGGTGAGACGTCATCTGCTTCGCAGGTGTTGCCGAAAGGGCCGGTAGTTAGAGTTTTTTTGGTGTGTGTGTTGTAGCATTGAACCCTGGGTCTACCCTTGTGACCCAAACACGCCACCCGGGCATGCCTGCTCCCACCAGAACCTTCTCTTCCTTTTCGCCTGAAGAGATGAAATACTCTTCAACTCCCTTATCGGAGGTTCTCTTTATCCACAGAATGTCTCTTATGATCTCCCTTCTTCAAATCGGGAAATCGGACCTCGCGTGATCGCGAGTCCTGCACTCACGAGGTCAGGCTTTACAATTATCCGAACCCCGAATGAATATCCTCTCACGGTTTCTTTGTTCTTATCGGGAACTCTCCCGTCGAGAAATCAACACTTGCGAGGTCGCGAATCACTCACCTCGCGGGTTCCCGATTCCCGATCTCCGAAGGCACCTCTGCACCCCTTAGCTCCTTCGGTTGACTCCTTTTCACATGTGACCTGCTGGCCCACGAGACCACGGTCTTTTCCCCTATCAGGATTTCGGAATTCGGGATATTGAAATGCGTAGAACTTGCATCCTAAGAATCCCCGATTCTCCGAACCCCGACTCCACTTGGCGTTCACTCCTGCGAGGGTTGACCCCTTGACACCTGTCCTTTACTATGGCGCCTGTGGCCCCACTTCCGTGGTGATCGGGAAATCGCATATCGCTAAATCGCGATCCCTGTTGCACAAATTCATAAGACCCTCCAAGTCCCAAAAACCCGATACGGGTGATACTTGTTCTCCACTGAGGTGCGATGACTGTGTGACCGTCGCTTTTCAGGATTTCGCGACTTCTTCCGTTGTGAGTTTCTCGCCACCGAGAATCCCAAAATGCCGAACCCCGATTCCTTCGGATCCTCGGACACGCGTCCCTTACATCGAACGACTCTGACTGTTTCGGGAAATCGCAAATCGCGATTTCATTATGCGAGAGTTTCACGACTCCCAAAACCCCGATATCCCGAACTCCGAACTATCCGGGATCTCTCGCCACACATCCCTGCCGAGATCAACTGCTGAGATTCTCTGTCGGGGTTTCGAGAACCACAAGGTCTTGATTCTCCGCCTCAGCAAAACCCCGATGCCTCAAAATTCCCGATAACTTCCTGGCTCCTTAACACGTGTCTTGCTGGGATCAATGGCTGACGGGATTTCGTCGATCTCCTCGGTAAGATCCTGACCGTCGATTCCTCCTCCTTGAGGATTTCCTGGCTCGAAAACCTTCTGTGCAGTCTCTCGATAATTTCTAAGGCCTTGCTCCTCCTGAGATTTTTCACTCTGATTCTTTCAGAGGGATGTGCACGTATTCCTTGCGCTCAACCCTGTAAACACTTCAAGTGATCGAACTTCTTCGACTCTGCGCAACTCCTATAGCAGCAGTCTTAGATCTTCTTTGCTCAGATCTACAACTAAGAGTTCTTCTTCAACCTGCACACTCTTTGCACAGCTTTAGCAACCCACGTTCACTTCTGAGAGCTTTGAGAATGAGAGTTTAAATCCCTGAGCCTCCAGTCAATGCACTCCTTGCGGAAGACTTCAACTGCACTCCTTGCAGGAATGCTTGCTCAAAAGGAGAAACAATCGTAACTCACTTCACCTCCTCTCAGACTTCTACCTTAACACATTAAATCATACGCACAGCATAACAAAAATGCCTAACAGGAAGAAATGTTCATAAACAGAGCATTCAACACACATACACAGAGAATAACACAACAACCATGAATCTGAATCAACTTCTTCTATTAATTCAAGATCTATACATGGGTGTCCTTCTATAGCTCTCTGCTATTCTCCTTTGCTCTAGATTCTTCTAACTCCTGTAGCTAATGCTACAATGATACAAATGAGGGTGTCTATATCCAGTTTCCCTCCTGCACTCTAAAAACTGTCTAATCTAAGAATTCAATTCTATCTACCTGCAACTACTACTATAAATGCCTTTGTCTATCTCAGACGAGAGCATATGGCTCGAGGTCTGATTACATTCTTACCAAGGCACCTAAATTAAATGGTCTCATTTATATTCAGCGCGTCAACTTCAAGGGAAAATTTAAAAAAATTTAAAAACTTGTGTTGGACATCTTCCGACTGTCTTCCGCTTCCACGTTGGCTTGCTTGTCGTGAGGGATGCTCCTACATCATACTCCCTCTCTTGAAAGTTTGCATGGGCTCCTGTCCATGTGCTCCTGCACGATATGTCCATGCTTCTGAATCTCTATTTCAGTCTCCCAGCTGGCATCTTCAACTGGATGTCCCTTCCATCTGACCAAATACTCAAAATATTCTTTCCTTCTGGTTTTCTTCCCCACTCGTTTATTCAGTATCTGTTCCATCTGTGGCTTCTATGCAATTGGCATCTGCTTCTGCCACTGGACCTCTGGTTGATCATCACCTTCTGCTCCTATTTCATCAGCTTTATATGGATATAAATCCGAAACATTAAATATCGAAGATATTCCAATGCCATCTGGTAACTCAATTTCATAAGCATTCTGTCCTATTTTCTTCAAGACCTTGCATGGCCCAATTTTCTTCATCTTTAGCTTGTTGTATGTTCCCCTCGGGAACCTTTCCTTCCTCAAATGTGCCAGAACCAGATCATCAACTTCAAACTGAAGTTGTATCTGATGCTGATCTGCTCTACGCTTGTACTCCTGACTTGACTTCAACAGTCGCTCCTTCACCCTGCTGTGAAGTTCCTTCATCGCTTCAGTGAATTCTTCCACGCTTGCGCTGGTAGTATCAGTCTGTTCTGAATCCCTCAAATCAGAAACCCCTCTTGGCTGCCTGCTGTATACAATCTCAAATGGACTTTTTCCTGTGCTTCTGTTCACTGAGTCATTATACGCAAACTTTTCCTGTGGCAACACATTGTCCCAACTGCTGTGGTGCTCTGTCACCAAGCTCCTCAACAAGTCTCCCAGACTTCTGTTGACTACTTCTGTTTGTCCATCCGTTTGAGGATGATAAGCAGAACTAAACAACAAATTAGTCCCCAGCTTCTTCCACAATGTTCTCCAGAAATGCCCTATGAATTTTGTGTCCCTGTCTGAAACTATGCTTTTCGGTAATCCATGGAGTCGCACAATCTCTTTGAAAAACAAATTTGCGATGTGAGTCGCGTCGCTGGTCTTCTGGCATGGGATAAAATGTGCCATTTTGGAAAACTTGTCAACCACCACAAAGATTGGATCAACACCTCTTTGTGTCCTCGGCAATCCCAATACGAAGTCCATGCTAATCTCATCCCACGACTTCTAAGGTATGGTTAATGGTTGATAAAAACCTGCATTCTGTTTCCTTCCTTTTGAATGCTTGCAAATTCTGCATCTGTCCACAAACTTCTTGACTTCTGACCGCATCCCTGGCCAAAAGTATGACTCACTCAACTTTGCAAATGTCTTATCATGGCCAAAATGTCCTGCTAATCCACCACTGTGCTTCTCCTTCAACAAGTTCTCCCTCATGGAGCAATTAGGAATACACAGTTGATTGCCTTTGAACAACAATCCATCCTGGATCACATACTCTATCCACTGGCTTCTGTCTCTGAGAACTGGATTCTCAGCTGCTTCATAAGCCTCCTTAAAATCTTAATCATCTGCATACATGTCTTTAAGATCATCAAAGCCTAATGTCCTGACTTTGAACTCCTGCAACAACAAACACTTCCTGCTCAAAGCATCAACAACTTTGTTAGCAGTACCAGAAATATGTTTTATCACAAAAGTGAAAATTTGCATGTATTCTACCCATTTGACATGCCTCTGATTCAGCTTTTCCTGCTGAGTCACAAACTGTAATGCATGGTTATCACTATATAGAACAAATTCCTTTGGAATCAAATAGTGCCTCCATTTCTTCAATGCCTGTATGATGTCATAGAATTCCTTATCATATATGGAGTACTTTTCTTTTGCCTCATTCAACTTCTCGCTGAAATATGCAATCGGTCTGTCCTCCTGGCTCAAGACCACTCCTATGGCAAACCCGCTTGCATCACATTTTATCTGAAATGTCTTTTGAAAATCTGGTAACACTAGAATTGGTTGTTTTGTAATCTTTCATTTCAACAAGTTGAAACTTTTTTCAGCCTCTTCCGTCCAGTGAAAAGATTTATGTCTTTTCTTGACTGTGTCCATCATTGCTGCACTAATTCCACTAAAATTTTTGATGAATTTCCGGTAGAAACTAGCCAGTCCATGGAAACTCCTCACCTCGAAAATATTTCTCGGTGATGGCCAATTCTTGATTACCTCCACCTTATCTGGATCCATCCTCAACTCATTTGCAGATATAACAAACCCCAAATAAATGATTTCTGTCTTCATGAATGAGGACTTCTTCATATTTATCAACAACTTCTCCTGTTGTAATCTCTTCATCACAATAGCCAAATGCCTCAGGTGTTCAGCCTTTGTTTTTCTGAAAACTAATATGTCATCCAGATAAACAATGACAAATTTCCCAATGAACTCCTTCAGGACTTCATTCATCAACCTCATAAAGGTACTTGGTGCGTTCGTCAAGCCAAACAACATGACAAGCCATTCGTACAAACCTTCGTTTGTCTTGAATGTTGTTTTCCATTCGTCACCTTCTCTCATACGAATCTGATGATATCCACTCTTCAAATCTATCTTTGAAAAAAAAATTGCCCCACTTAAGCAATCCATCAAATAATCCATTCTTGGCAATGGGAATCTATATCTGATAGTTATCTTGTTGATGGCTCTTGAATCAGTGCACATCCTCCAACCTCCATCTTTCTTTGGACTGAGTACTGTTGGAACAACACATAGACTTAAGCTTTCCCTGACCAAGCCTTTGTCCAACAACTCCTGGACCTGTCTTTTAACCTCTTCATTCTCCCGCGTCGTCAATCTGTACGCAGATTTGTTTGGTAAACTAGCTCCTGGTATGAGGGCTATATGGTGACTCACACTCCTCATTGGTGGCAACAAACGAGGTAATTCGTCCAGTACAACATCAGCGAACTCTTCCAGCAGTTCCTGAACTTCTTCTGGTAAATCGTCCACTCTTGTGCTAGTCAGAACAATTCTCGGTTTTCTGACCACAAAGAATTGTGAATTCTCCTTCTTCTTATCTTCTGTAAGAAGCTCCTTCCCACTCATGAGAAGTACTGTGTTCTTTACCTCCGGCTTCACCTCTTTATCTTCAATTGGACACAACATATGAGTTCTTCCATTCTTTTCCAGGGTATATGTATTCTTCTTCCCATCATGAATTACATTTCTATCATATTGCCATGGTCTTCCCAGCAATAAATGACAAACATCCATAGGAATAACATCACATAAAATTTTATCATTATATCCTCCTATCTTAATGTCAACTAAGCATTGTTTAGTAACATTTACCTGATGTCCCTTTTGTAGTCATGAAACTTTGCATGGACTTGGGTGATCAGTTGTCTCCAACTCCAGCCTTTCTACCATCTCGGTTGAAACAAGATTATCAATACTACCACTATCCACGATAACCTTTCATGCCCAACCCTTGGTCTTGCAAGAAGTCCTAAAAAGACTGTTCCTCTGCGCTGAGTTTTCCATCTCCTTCTCTGGCATCAAAAGGACTTTCCGCATCACCAACAATTTTTCGCCTTCAGCGTACTCTGCCTCAACATCTCTCCTTTGTGCCTCGGCGATGTGAGTCTGTCCAGCTTCTCTCTTTTTATCTGGATACTCAAATGACTTATGTCCATTTTTCCCACATGTGAAGCATGTGATTACTCCACCTCTTCCTCTTCCTCTACCTCTGGTACGAGGAAACCTATTATTATCAACATATCCTCCTCTTTTCTCAGTATGTTGTTCTCTTTGCTCGACATATCACCCTCGCTGCGAACTTCCACCTCTCTCTGTTTGAGTCTGAGGTTTCTTCCAGTCATCCTTGGGCTTCTGGTATTTATCTTGGGCAACCGATTTGCCTTTGGGTTGACTTCTGCCTCTGCCCCTCTGACTTTGTTTACGGCTCAAATTCTCCTCAGCTTTCAGAGCCAATTGGTAAGCATCCTCCACCGTTCGGATGGTCGCAAAATTTAGTTCATCCTGAATTTCATACCTCAGGCCATTCATGTACCTGGCCACCTTTTCGTCATTGCTTTCGCGATGACCTGCTCTGATATTCAACCTATAAAATTCCTCAGTATACTCTTTCATTGTCATCAGCTTCTGTCTCAGGTTCTGCATCCTCCTGAATAGAGAAATTTGATAATCTCTGGGAATGAATTTTTCCTTCATATTTGCAATCATCATGTCCCAGCTCTTAATCTTCTACTTGCCTTGGCAACGCTTGTCAGCTTGCAGTTCATCCCACCACAAGGCTGCATGTCCCTTTAATCTTGTGACAACATGTCTGACCTTCTTGTCTTCTTCGATATCTTCATAATCGAAATAAGTATCAAGAGCTCTAATCCAGTCTAGCAGCTCTTCTGCATCCAGACTCCCTTCATAAGCTGGAATGTCCATCTTCGTTTTCGAACTCATCCGAGCGATAGCCTTAATTAATCGCTCATTGGTTGCGTATTCCATTGGGATTTCTTCTTCTTCATGTCCAACACCACCTTCATCCTCGGATTCACTGATATCTCCTGCATCAGCCTTTCGCCTTCGTGATGTCTCCATGTCCTCCATTCTGGCATGAAGATTTCGTATTTATGTCTCCACGTCTGGATTCTGTCCTTGGATACTTCTTTCTCTGGACATTTCTCTTTCTCTGGACAATTCCCTTTCCTCCTCTGGATTGGGTGATTGTCTACCTCTCCTCGATGGCATGGTGAAATTTTCCTTTCTCTACTATAGAAAGCAAAGAGGTTTTCTTGCTCTAATACCACTTGATGCAAACGCGCCACCCGGGCACGCCTGCTCCCACCAGGACCTTCTCTTCCTTTTCGCCCAAAGAGATGAAATACTCTTCAACTCCCTTATCGGAGGTTCTCTTTACCCACAGAATGTCTCTTATGATCTCCCTTCTTCAAATCGGGAAATTAGACCTCGCGTGATCGCGAGTCCTGCACTCACGAGGTCAGGCTTTACAATTATCCGAACCCCGAATGAATATCCTCTCACGGTTTCTTTGTTCTTATCGGGAACTCTCCCGTTGGAAAATCGACAATTGCGAGGTCGCGAATCTCTCACCTCGCGGATTCCCGATTCCCAATCTCCGATGGCACCTCTACACCCCTTAGCTCCTCCGGCTGACTCCTTTTCACATGTGACCTGCTGGCCCACGAGACCACGGTCTTTTCCCCTATTAGGATTTCGGACTTCGGGATATTGAAATGCATAGAACTTGCATCCTCAGAATCCCCGATTCTCCGAACCTCGACTCCACCTGGCGTTCACTCTTGCGAGGGTTGACCCCTTGACACCTGTCCTTTACTATGGCGCCTGTGGCCCCACTTCCGTGGTGATTGGGAAATCGCGTATCGCTAAATCTCGATTCCTGTTGCACAAATTCACAGGACCCTCCAAGTCCCAAAAACCCGATACGGGTGACACCTGTTCTCCACTGAGGTGCGATGATTGTGTGACCGTCGTGTTTCAGGATTTCGCGACTTCTTCTATCGTGAGTTTCTCGCCACAGAGAATCCCGAAATGCCAAACCCCGATTCCTTCGGATCCTCGGACACGCGTCCCTTACATCGAACGCCTCTAACAGTTTCGGGAAATCGCGAATCGTGATTTCATTATGTGAGAGTCTCATGACTTCGGAAACCCCGATATCCCGAACTCTGAACTATCTGGGATCTCTCACCACGCGTCCCTGCTGAGATCAATGGCTAAGATTCTCTGTCGGGGTTTCGAGAACCACAAGGTCTTGATTCTTTGCCTCAGCAAAACCCCGATGCCTCAAAATTCCCGATAACTTCCTGGCTCCTTGACACGTGTCTTGCCAGGATCAACGACTGATGGGATTTCATCGATCTCCTCGGTAAGATCCTGACCGTCGATTCCTCCTCCTTGAGGATTTCCTGGCTCGAAAACCTTCTGTGAAGTATCTCGATAATTTCTAAGGCCTTGCTCCTCCTAAGCTTTTTCACTCTGATTCTTTCAGAGGGATGTGCACGTATTCCTTGCGCTCAACCCTGTAAACACTTCAAGTGATCGAACTTCTTCGACTCTACGCAAGTCCTGCAGCAGCAGTCTTAGATCTTCTTTGCTCAGATCTACAACTGAGAATTCTTCTTCAGCCTGCGCACTCTTTCCACGTCTTCAGCAATCCACGTTCACTTCAGAGAGCTTTGAGAACGAGAGTTTAACTCCCTGAGCCTCCGGTCAATGCACTCCTTGTGGATGACTTCAACTGCACTCCTTGTAGAAATCCTTGCTCAAAAGGAGAAACAATCGTAACTCACTTCACCTCCTCTCAGACTTCTACCTTAACACATGAAATCATACGCACAGCATAACAAAAATGCCTAACAGGAAGAAATGTTCATAAACAAAACATTCAACACACATACACAGAGAATAACACAACAACCATGAATCTAAATCAACTTCTTCTATTAATTCAAGATCTATACATGGGTGTCCTTCTACAACTCTTTGCTATTCTCCTTTGCTCTAGATTCTTCTAAATCCTGTTGCTAATGCTACAATGATACAAATGAGGGTGTCTATATCCAGTTTCCCTCCTGCACTCTAAAAACTGTCTAATCTAAGAATTCAATTCTATCTACCTGCAACTACTACTATAAATGCCTCTGTCTATCTCAGACGAGAGCGTATGGCTCGAGGTCTGATTACATTCTTACCAAGGAACCTAAATTAAATGGTCTCATTTATATTCAGCGCGTCAACTTCAAGGGAAAAATTTAAAAAATTCAAAAACTTGCGCTGGACGTCTTCCGACTGTCTTCCGCTTCCACGTTGGCTTGCTTGTCGTGAGGGATGCTCCTGCATCATACTCCCTCGCTTGAAATTTTGCATGGGCTCCTGTCCATGATCTCCTGCACGGTATGTCCATGCTTCTGAATCTCTGTTTCAATCTCCCAGTTGGCATCTTCAACTGGATGTCCCTTCCATCTGACCAAATACTCAAAATATTCTTTCCTTCTAGTTTTCTTCCCCACTCGTTTATTCAGTATTTGCTCCATTTGTGGCTTCTCTGCAATTGGCATCTACTTCTGCCACTGGACCTCTGGTTGATCATCACCTTCTGCTCCTGTTTCATCAGCTTTATATGGATATAAATCCGAAACATTAAATATCGGAGATATTCCAATGCAATCTGGTAACTCAATTTCATAAGCATTCTGTCCTATTTTCTTCAAGACCTTGCATGGACCAATTTTCTTCATATTTAGCTTGTTGTATGTTCCCCTCAGGAACCTTTCCTTCCTCAAATGTGCCAGAACCAGATCATCAACTTCAAACTGAAGTTGTCTCCGATGCTGATCTGCTCTGCGCTTGTACTCCTGACTTGACTTCAACAGTCGCTCCTTCACCCTGCTGTGAAGTTCCTTCATCGGTTCAACGAATTCTTCCGCGGTTGCGCTGCTAGTATCAGTCTGTTTTGAATCCCTCAACTCAGAAACCCCTCTTGGCTGACTGCCGTATACAATCTCAAATGGAATTTTGCCTGTGCTTCTGTTCACTGAGTCGTTATACGCAAACTCTGCCTGTGGCAACACATTGTCCCAACTGCTGTGGTGCTCTGTCACCAAGCTCCTCAACAAGTCTCCCAGACTTCTGTTGACTACTTCTGTTTGTCCATCCATCTGAGGATGATAAGTAGAACTAAACATCAAATTAGTCCCCAACTTCTTCCACAATGTTCTCCAAAAATTCCCTATGAATTTTGTGTCCCTGTCTGAAACTATGCTTTTCGGTAATCCATGGAGTCGCACAATCTCTTTGAAAAATAGATTTGCGATGTGAGTCGCATCGCTGGTCTTCTGGCATGGGATAAAATGTGAAATTTTGGAAAACCTGTCAACCACCACAAAGATTGAATCAACACCTCTTTGTGTCTTTGGCAATCCCAATACGAAGTCCATGCTAATCTCATCCCACGGCTTCTCAGGTATGGTTAATGGTTGATAAAAACCCGCATTCTGTTTCCTTCCTTTTGAATGCTGGAAAATTCTGCATCTGTCCACAAACTTCTTGACTTCTGACCGCGTCCCTGGCCAAAAGTATGACTCACTCAGCTTTGCAAATGTCTTATCATGGCCAAAATGTCCTGGTAATCCACCACTGTGCTTCTCCTTCAACAAGTTCTCCCTCATGGAGCAATTAGGAATACACAGTTGATTTCCTTTGAACAACAATCCATCCTGGATCACATACTCTATCCACTGGCTTCTGTCTCTGAGAACTGGATTCTCAGCTACTTCATAAGCCTCCTTAAAATATGAATCATCTGCATACATGTCTTTAAGATCATCAAAGCCTAACGTCCCGACTTTGAACTCCTGCAACAACAAACACTTCCTGCTCAAAGCATCAACAACTTTGTTAGTAGTACCAGAAATATGTTTTATCACAAAAGTGAAATTTTGCATGTATTCTACCCATTTGACATGCCTCTGATTCAACTTTTCCTACTGAGTCACAAACTGTAATGCATGGTTATCACTATATAGAACAAATTCCTTTGGAATCAAATAGTGCCTCCATTTCTTTAATGCCTGTATGATAGCATAGAATTCCTTATCATATATGGAGTACTTTTATTTTGCCTCATTCAACTTCTCGTTGAAATATGCAATCGGTCTGTCCTCCTGGCTCAAGTCCGCTCCTACGGAAAACCTACTTGCATCACATTTTACCTAAAATGTCTTTTGAAAATCTGGTAACACTAGAATTGGTTGTTCTGTAATCTTTCGTTTCAACAAGTTGAAACTTTTTTCAGCCTCTTCTGTCCAGTGAAAATATTTATGTCTTTTCTTGACTGTGTCCATCATTGCTGCACTAATTCCACTGAAATTTCTGATGAATTTCCGGTAGAAACTAGTCAGTCCATGGAAACTCCTCACCTCGAATTTTTTTTTCGGTGATGGCCAATTCTTGATTACCTCCACCATATCTGGATCCATCCTCAACTCATTTCCAGATATAACAAACCCCAAATAAATGAGTTATGTCTTCATGAATGAGGACTTCTTCATATTTATCAACAACTTCTCCTGTTGTAATCTCTTCATCACAATAGCCAAATGCCTCAGGTGTTCAACCTTTGTTTTGTTGAAAACTAATATGTCATCCAGATAAACAATGACAAATTTCCCAATGAACTCCTTTAGGACTTCATTCATCAACCTCATAAAGGTACTTGGTGCGTTCGTCAAGACAAATGGCATGACAAGCCATTCGTAAAAACCTTCGTTTGTCTTGAATGTTGTTTTCCATTCGTCACCTTCTCTCATACGAATATGATGATATCCACTCTTCAAATCTATCTTTGAAATTTTTTTTGCCCCACTTAAGAAATCCATCAAATCATCCATTCTTGGCAATGGGAATCTATACCTGATAGTTATCTTGTTGATGGCTCTTGAATCAGTGCACATCCTCCAACCTCCATCTTTCTTTGGACTGAGTACTGTTGGAACAACACACGGACTTAAGCTTTCCCTGACCAAGCCTTTGTCCAACAACTCCTGGACCTGTCTTTTAACCTCTTCATTCTCCTGCGGTGTCAATCTGTATGCAACGTTTTTTGGTAAACTAGCTCCTGGTATGAGGTCTATATGGTGACTCACACTCCTCATCGGTGGCAACGAACGAGGTAATTCATCCACTACAATATCAGCGAACTATTCCAGCAGTTCCTGAACTTCTTCTGGTAAATCGTCCACTCTTGTGCTAGTCAGAACAATTCTCGGTTTTCTGACCACAAAGAATTTTGAATTCTCCTTCTTCTTAACTTCTGTAAGAAGCTCCTTCCCACTCATGAGAAGTACTGTGTTCTTTACCTCCGGCTTCACCTCTTTATCTTCAATTGGATACAACATATGAGTTCTTCCATTCTTTTCCAGGGTATATGTATTCTTCTTCCCATCATGAATTACATTTCTATCATATTGCCATGGTCTTCCCAGCAATAAATGATAAACATCCATAGGAATAACATCACATAAAATTCTATCATTATATCCTCCTATCTTAATGTCAGCTAAGCACTATTTAGTAAAATTTACCTGATGTCCCTTCTGTAGCCATGAAAATTTGTATGGACTTGGGTGATCAGTTGTCTCCAGCTCCAGCCTTTCTACCATCTCGGTTGAAACGAGATTATCAGTACTACCACTGTCCACAATAACCTTACATGCCCAACCCTTGGTCTTGCAAGAAGTCCTAAAAAGACTGTTCCTCTGCGCTGAGTTCTCCATCTCCTTCTCTGGCGTCAAAAGGACTTTCCGTATCACCAGCGATCTTCCACCTTCAGCGTACTCTGCCTCAACATCTCGCCTTTGTTCCTCGGCAATGTCAGTCTCTCCAGCTTCTCTCTTTTTATCTGGACACTCAAATGACTTATGTCCATTTTTCCCACATGTGAAGCATGTGATTACTCCACCTCTTCCTCTTCCTCTACCTCTGGTACGAGGAAACCTATTACTACCAGCATATCCTCTTCTCTGCTTAGTATGTTGTTCTCTTTTCTCAGCATATCGCCCTGTTGACGGGCGAAACAGTCCATCCGTCAACTGGAAGAGTGGAACCGGTCCGGGGTTGTCTAAATAACCCAAGCCGTTTGGTATGGACCACCCTGATGAGTTTAACGGCTCCGTTGGCCGCTCTAAGGTCTCGTAAGGAAACC
>ML799513.1:300637-330253 GCA_009831015.1 Picea engelmannii | reverse complement strand
ATACACATGTAGCTAACCAAATACATATGATTTATTTAAGAGTCTGAGTCTATTGAAGTTCTGAACAAGGATGAGTTTGAAACCCCATTTTCTTCCTCATAACTTAAAACATTTCTTATTTGTAGAAGGAACCATATAGGAATTAAGGCTTGATTCAATGATGAGTTAAACTAGAAGAAAAACCCATAAGTTCAATCCACAACATTGAAACGAGTTATTCCCAAAAGTGCAAAAAAAAAACCCACTAAAGAATCGAGTTTGAACCTTGTTTATATATATGCTAACATTAGTTCAATGCATTCCATCCAAGATATAAGTTTAGGGATTGCTAATTACCAATAGCAAAATGAGTTTGAATATGCGAATGTCATGAAGATCTTGACCCAACATTCGAAACCCATCACTTTCTTTTGTAGTTAAATGTAAAGGGCGAGTTTGAAAAGGAATTTGAACTCATAGTTCACCATTTTTAAAACCACAACCAATACCCATTTTCAAACAAAAATCATAGAACAAGTCCATAATGAACTCATAAAATGTATTCACAAAAATGAATTGGGTTGTTACCAAAATGTGCAGGAAAACACAATAAAGATAACTCAAGTTCGAATCTCAGATGCATGTAAACTAGGGGTTTTCCAAAATCCTTTTTTCTTTTAAAAACTGATACGGAAAGTGCAAGTATGGAAGACACAAACAAAGCTAATATCATCTTTCCGTAAACAATTTTCTTTTTCTTTTTCTTTTAAGAAACAAAAGAGAAGGGAGAAAAAAGACATTTGTGCACACAATCATGCTAATCCATAGCCAAATATAACCAGATTTAAGATAAATTTGTAATAGAATATGTAAAACAGATTGTTGGCTCATACCTTGTACAATGACGCCTTTTAAAAATAGAGTTGAATCATATATGGAAACCTCTAGGAGAGAAAACTTAGCCAACGAAGCTCAAAGCCTCTTTTCTCCACAACAAAAAGAGAAAATGACCCAAAACCAAGTCAGAAAGGAAAATATAGTGCACGGGACTGTGGAGTATGTCCTAGTCCTTTCAATGCATAAGAAATTTAGTCACGTCGCCACCCAACAAACATGGAAAAATACGCCAACTCAATGATCATGAAACTCTTCAAGTCATGTGAGCTTCTTCCGAGGTGTGTCAAATCAACAACATTAAACCATATACCATCCAAAACAATGCTACTATTATAAATATATACCATGTGCGATATCAATCAATTCGGGTGGCACTATATTATATGTGCAATAACCATCAAATGCCAACGAAGACTTGTGGGTTGTTTGCATATGTTAGCTATAACTAAAGTCATGAATCCTGTATCATGGTATAACCATATGTTGGTTGCAATGAACATCACTTTCTATAGTGTCACTTCAATAGGATGCCTTAGTAATGAAACCAAAATTTCTTAAGACTTGATTTAATGTGCTCCTCATAACTATAACATATGCTCATGAATTCTATGGTTGAGAAAGCATATTTAAGTAATAACTATTTTTTAAAAGATTATAATGAAATGCCCAAGCTAATAATACCTTACAATAATACTTTTACAAAGTATTACATCTTGTAGCTCTGATATGTTTGTTGATAGGACACTTATTTATTTTTCCATGGAACTCAATAACATGTTTGTATTCTTAGTATGAATTGATCATGCACCATTTTAAAATTGAAGACTAACCTTGTATGTGGTTTGAACAATTATGAAACTTCTTGAAGATACCATCAAAACTGCTTAATGAAATGACATTCTTTCATGTTCCCATTAAAAGGAAGTCACCATGCATCATAAAATAAACCTTGAACCATTCAACATAATATAACTTTGTTGAGTGATTCATCATTTCAAACACAATTTTATTCTTAGGAAAAGCTTCAAAACCAACACCTTTGCATTTTATCCTTGGGGACCCCACTTATTAGCTATATAATAAATATAATCATAGGCTTCTCAATACTTTGCAAGCTTTTAATAATAGGTGACAATATTTTGAGTCAACATTTGACGACTCCACAAGGAAGTCTGCTTATAGTAGGCTTAGAACTCAGAATTTTCTGGTTATTGTTTTGAAGTTGAAAGTCAAGTTTGTTGGTGTTTCGTTCTTCTCAAATAATTTTGTTGAAATTTTCTGATATGCTCTTGAAATGATTCACTCATAGAGGGAGGCATGGGAAAGGAGAAAAACGAAATAACTGAAATCACTAAGTTTAAACAATACATTTTGTAGGTACAACAAAAACTACATAAGTAATGTTGCAAACATAAAGCCATTCATAAAAATCTGTTGTTTGTTTAGAACAAATTAATGAGAATTCTGCAACTTAATGTCCAGACCAACAACTTCAAATGAGCCAATTTTGATTCAAAACATAAAATCAAAACAAAAAAAGTAAAATTTAAATCTAAAAAATAAAATAGTACAAGCAAAAAAACAAAATTATATACAGAAAACACTAAAAAAATAAATCAGTCAAGTTTGACATAGTGTTTGAAATGTGAACCGTTAGTCGTATAAGAAAATAATTGCCCATCCATGTCTTCCAACAAATAAGAATTATTACCAATAATGGAGGTGGTCATGAAGGGACCCAACTAAAGATTCTTAAATTTTGTATGCTTACCTTTGTCAACATGAGCATAATCCCAAAGTAATACTTTTTCATCAGCTGCAAAAGTAGTTGATTTAGCTATCTTGTCAAAATAGTTTTTGATAGATTGTTGTCTCTTCTTGAGATTTTTGAGAGCATAACTCCTTTGTTCTTCAAGAGGAATCAAGGAATTTATCCTATGAGGGATATTTGTAGAGTTCAACTCTTTAACTTGCAATGCTAATATAAGGGAGATTAACTTAAGTTCCATAGGCATAATCGCTTCTTGACCATACAATAGTTGGAAAGGGGTATGGCCAGTACTGGTTTTTGTGGTGGTCCGGTATGCCCACAATGCATAGGTGAGTAATGTGTGCCACTGGCAGGATTTGTCATTTATAATCTTCTTAAGAATATTGATCATATTTTTATTTTTGGACTCGGCTTGCCCATTTCCTTGCATATATTAAGTGGATGAAGCAAAATGCTCCACCCCAAATTTATTAAGAAATTGGGTAAATTGTGCAGATATGAAAGCTGGCCCATTATCATAAATGATTTCTAATGGAAGAACAAAATGCGAGAATATATTAGATTCCAAGAATGTGATTACCTATTCATCTTGTGCATGCTTGAGTGGTACAACTTCATTTCACTCGGTGAAGTAGTCTGTTGTTGTTAGAATAAAAATATGCCTAACAAGAGACAAAGGGTTAATATGTCGAATGAATTCTAACCCTTTAAATTTGTAAGAATCTTTAAAGATTGAAGGCCAGTAATAGCCAGTTCTCAAGATTTTGAAAGCAATGGCTTTTGCAACAAAATGAACACCAATATGAATGCTTGAATATGCCGATCCATAAATTTGCTTCAAGATTTATTGGGTTGCTGTATTATCTACACAACGTAACAATAATCCATCAACAGTTCTATGGAAAGGGGAAGTCCCCAAGATTAGATATTTGGAGGCTTCAAGACGAACCCTCTTGCGTTGATGATTTTCAAGATTATCAGGACATTTTTAAAATTGTAAATAATAAATGATGTCCTTGTACCAATGATGTTCTTCTAAATCAATATTTTCATATTCGATAAGAAAAAGTGCAGACAAAGCATCCTCCTCATTTTCAGAAGAAACACCTGGTTCAAAATGTTGAGCCAGGTGTAAGGCTAGATCTCATCCCTTGATTGTGTGAGAAATTGTTATCATGAAATCATGTTCTTGTATTTTGGCAAGCCAATCCAAATTTTTTCTTGAAAGATGAGTTTGAGAAAGCAAAAACTTAACAACAGGCAAAGAGACTATTACCTATGTGTGCTTGCCTAAAATATAATGGTGAAAATTTTCAATAGCTTTTATAAGAGCATATGTATGTTTTTCAATCAAAGTATATTTAAATTCATCATATGATAAACTTTGGCTCATGTAAGCTATGGGATGGTCATTATTTTGATCATCTTTTTGAAAAAGGATGACATATATCGCTTCTTTAGTAGTATTATTATAGATAATGAAATCTTTTTCAAAATTCAATTTTGCCAAAATCGGTGCAGAACTGATAGCTTTCTTGACTTCTACAAAATATTTTTCGGTATCATCATTCCATGAGAATGATCTATCTTGCTTAAGCATGTTATGAATTGGTTTAACCATTTTTGCAAAATCAGAGATAAATCTTCTAAAAAAGCTGATTTTACCCATTAAAGATTGAATCTCCTTTTTCGAAGAAGGAGCTTGAAGATTTTGAATAGTGAAAACCCTCTCAAGATCAATACTAATTCCTAAATCAGAAACAATATGACCAAGAAGTTTACCTCGCGTGACACTAAAGATTGACTTTGTAGAGTTCAAGGACATTCCAAATCTTCTACAATGCAAGAAAACTTTTCTAATATGATCAAAATGATCTTGTCGATTTCTGGAATAGACAGTTAAATCATCAAGACAAGCTTGAATAATCTTACCAATAAGATCATCAAAGGCTATTTCCATAGCCCTCTGGAAAGTAGCACATGCATTTATTAGACCAAATGGAATTATTTCATATGCAAAGGTTCGCCAATGAAAAGTAAATGAGGTTTTGTATTTATCTTCTCTTTTGACTCTAATTTGATTATAACCTGAAAAACCATCAAGAAGGGATATCATTTGTGATCCCACCACTTGTTGCAAAATTCATTCCATATTTGGAAGATGAAAATTATCTTTTACACTGGCCCTATTCAAAGCATGAAAAATCAACACCTAATTTGATATCACCATTTTTCTTCTGCACTGGACAAGATTAGATACCCACTCATAATATTTTATAGGAAAAATAATGTGAGCAATGATTAATTTTTCAACTTCCTTTCTAATTGTAGCTTCTAAGGCATGATTGATAGGTCTTTTCCTTTTCCTAACCGGTTTTGCTTCTTCCTTTATAGGAATAGCATGTTGTATAACATTAGGATCAAAACCATGAAGATCCTCATATGAAAAAGCAAAGACATATTTGAATTCATAGAATAACTCCATGAATTTCTACTTCTCTTCTTCTGAACATTGGGCTCCAATTTTCAAAGTCTTTAGATTATCACGAGTCCCAATATTCAGTTACAAGATGTCATCGATTTTTCTTTTTGACTCCACCTCTTATTTGTTTTTCTTTTTTCCAACATCACTTTATGAGAATGAGCTGTCTGGAGGAGTCAATCCTTTAGGAAATTTATTACCTTCCAAAGATATAATTTCCTTTCTTTTAATAGGCTCATTCTGCAAGAAAGCACAAATACTTTTGTCATCATAAAAAATTTGCCACGATTCTACATTGTTTGGAAAATGTGGATGACATAAAGACGTAAATGTACAATCAATCCTTTGAGGCAACAATTTCCTCGAAGGACTTGCTACAAAACAACAAGCCTATCAACCATTGAATTCAAGTCTCTCTTAATGTTTGTGATGGTAAAAGATAAAAAATTTGAAATTAGATACCACATTGTCTGTGTATATATTTTCAACAAATTGTTTGAGGGAGTATAAATTCTTCTAACCATATTCACAATCAACTTAAAATCCCCAAACACAGTAAGATGATAGCAACTTGTTATCACATGGAATTGATTGGGTCAATTCAGCCTTAAGTTTTTGATTTTTATCCTTAGTGTTGTTTACTTTTTACATTTTGTCCTCTTCTTTATAGTCTTTTAGGTTTTAGCACAATAAACTTAGTGTTAATGTTGGCCCAAACCCTTGGTTTATGTCTTCATCTTTATGACAAGGGTAGAGAAGCCATCGTCCTTATGCCTCCATCACCACCCTGACATGTCACCACTTCCACGATATACTAAAACCCCTCCACTTTGTCCCTCTACCTGTTATAAGGTCAAATAAAGTTATTTTTGTATGCTGCCATCTCATCAAACATTTCACAACGCATCTCAAGTACACTTTTCTCTCATCGCCATAATTTCACTTATGATGCTTTGTCAGCCGATCTCCTTGTTTTCAACACTCATATTTTTAAGGAAATAATCTGGGATATCATCATTTAAAGATTTTCTAACTGTTTTCCAAAGTTTTCAAATTGATCCTAGCTCGACACTGGTGTTTTTAGACATGCGCTATGGAAAATGCTGCGAACTAGTTGGAGAAAGTGAGTTGGAGGTTAGACCAGTTGTAGGTGGATTCGTCCAAGCTCAAGCCCATCAATTTTCAAGCCTCAACCTCCAGGTACTCCATGAGCATTTTGAGCTCCGTTGAAGGATAATAAAGGCTATTTATTCATCTCTTCTACTAGGCATTGCGAACTGATGGTTGACGCTGCCAACTCTCCCTCTTACCTCTGTTGTCACAATTCTCAGCCAACTGCAGAGCTCTCAGCCTCTTTTACTAAAGATTAAGAAAACCTTGCTGTCAGGCCACCTTACCTATCCCTTACTTGGATTTCGCTGTTTATGCTGCGAATCCCCTGTTTTGGCACTGCAAACCCTGTGCAGCAACTCAACACTATTATTCACTTACCTCACAGCCTATACCAGTTGGTTACCATTAATATTTCCATTCTAATTTCAAGTTTAAAATCTATCTATTTTGGAAATTGAAAAGAACTTTGTTGATAAAGTTATGATGATTTTGTAAAAGTGAGGGTGAAGTGTTAAACTAAATATTTTTGCAGCAACTTTCTCCTTGCATCTCCATTTTCTTGTGTAGCCTTCCTTCATTTCCCGACTATCAACTGTCCTTTCATAAACCTGGAGGCCAAATAGGCTGGAGAACATTAAAACCTTAGACAAAAACCAGGTTTGAAAAACATTATCCATCCAAAACCTAAGACCTCCGTATTTTTGTTTTGCCTCTTGCATCACTTAGATTGTTGTCTTAGTTTTCTTCCTATAACATCATTGGATACTCCACAACAGAAGAAGGCTCACAAGGGTGGGGGCATAGTGAGGACTGAACCTTATGACATGCGACTGTTTGCTATTGAACCTATGATCAGGGAGGTCTTCCAAAGAGTAGGATGTTTCAATTTCTGTCAGAAGATGCAGAGGGGACACCCTGAGGTAGCTAGATAATTTGCCTTGAATTTTGATGGATCCAAAACTAAGGCGGAGACTCTTGAACTTGAGGTATCTAAAGCAATGATAACAACAACTACCGAGATGCCAAACACTCATGAAAGATAGTTTAAGTCTATGAATCTAAATGTAGCCTTCTCTAAAGAATTCCTTAAACTAGAATGTTAGGGAGATAACCTATCAAAGAGAGTGCGTAGGAAACACATGGTTGAATGATTTGATAATATGTTAAGGGTGATCCATATATATTTCACTTGTGAAGGCAGGTTCAATATGATTTATTAGTACCACATTAAACTTTTGCTGCACTTCACAGACAAATACCTCATGAATCTCCCTTTCTATTTGTTTAGAAGCATTGGGAAAATGGATGACAGGGTCCAAGCTAAGTACAAGACAGTTGATACAAGTGTTTTTCACTCAGGGCTGATTAAAATGCTTGTGATGGAGGAGTTGAAGAAGAAAAACATTGATTGTGATTAGTTCATTTCCTCTACACATTTGCAATTGAATGTTTCTCCTACTCCACAATCTAAAGTGAAGAGGCCTCTTCAGGATGACAACATTGTTCACATAGAGACAAGTAGGAAGAGGAAGAAAAAATACATTTCTAAAAGTGACGAGGCTCCTAAGAAACAAGAAGAGGAAGGGGGATCTCATTACTCTCCACAAAGGGAATTTTCACCCCAACCAACTCCAGAATTAGCAGAAATTCCATCTGCCAAACCCACAGGCACAAAGGGAAGGATTTTACTTTTCCCATCACCATCTGTTGCAGTTGAAACTAAAGCTAGGAGGCCCTTCACCAGGTCATCAACCAAGAAGGAAAGTGTTGAAAAAGAGGACATAACAGAAGCTCCCATCAAGAGAAAGGGTAAAGGTAAAGTTGAAGCTGTTGAAAAACACATTGAGGTGATAGACATAACCACTCCTCCAGAGAAAACCACTTTTAAAAGGTTGATCATATAGCTTAGAGAAGTCAGAAAGGAGATTGTTGACTTGAAGGGAGAAGGGTTGGCTAAGAGAAAAAAGTTGAAGGATCTTATGTATATGTATCTGGACACTATTGATAAAGCCAGGTTTACAACAAAGAGATTTCTGCCCCTCCATATGCAGCTTAAGAATTTATACAGATAGAATAGGGATTTACAAGCTCAGATCAGAAGACTTAAACTGGAGCTACAACCTTTCAAGGAAGAGTTAGCCAAAATAAATTTGAATGTGTTGGCCCAAGCTGCCACTAGAAGGAGTACTAGACTCAGGACGTGAAGTGAAATGTCTTAAAGAATCTCAGTTTTGGAAGTGCTTATCCTTGCATTTTTGAAGAATTATGTTGCTATAACTAAGTTTTTCACTCGTACACCACATTATGAGGCTTCTATTGGCATACCTAACTATGGAGAAAATTTTTGGGTGCTTTGGGGCTTAAACTAGACAAATTCGGCAGCTACAGGACATTTCATAGCGCCTGGCGCTGCGAATTGGTCTACACAGTCAAACGCCGTGAACTCCACTGTGAATTGGCTAATACAGTCAATGCTACAAGATTCACTCCAATCTCCTATTTTGATGGGTTCAAGAGGATCAACGGTCACCAAATGGCTAGGGGAGCATGGTACAACTATTTGGAGGTCAATTTAAAGCTGGAGGATTCTGGAAACAAAATGAACGCGCTCAAATGAAACCTCATTATGAAAGATTAAGGTGTTAGGATAGTTTCCAACATTAGCCTTTTTTGTAGAAGTTTGTTATTTCTAGTTTGTACATGTGTTATTACCTCAGTTTAAGATGAAAGAATCCTATCTTAGAGGATGAAATCACATTGTAAGCTATCATTCCCTGCCTAGGCTATAAAAGAAGCATTAGAAGACATTTTGTAGGTTCAAATGGTTGATGTAAAAGACTTTTTTGGTGATTTTAATGTAATAGAGCCTACTCTGGTTTGATGTATCAGAGTTGTTGAATTTTTTTTTAATGGAAGTCAATTTTCTCTCTTGCCATCTTATCTCTCTCTCACTCTAATTTTTTACTGTCATTGAATGATACAAATGATATTTTGTAGCTGTATTGCAATGGATGTTTGATTGTGATGTTGTTATAACTTTCTTAGAGTTTGTTTTAGCTTGGATTTAAGAAGCTCTTGTATCTTAAGATTTTCTCTCCTTTGTCTACTAGTAAAGCCCGATGCTAGTGGTAGACTCACTTCATTTTCTTACTAAGTCTTCCTTCTATCCACACTAATCCTCAAAACCCTGACCTAAGTTAAACAAGACCTCTTTTGTTGATGCATTTCATCTAGAATTTCCTGTGTTTTGACATTGCTGAACTAATTTTTATCCATTTGACACCACATTTTAAGACTTATCTCATAAACCTATTGATGGGTACTGAGCTTGCACTTTAGCAGTCAAAGTGTAACTTTTAGTGCTAACAAAACCAATATGCATTTTCAGTACCAAGGATCAAGGCTTCAAACTCTGTAATATTATTAGTGCAAGCAAATTCTAATCTATAAGAAAAATTGTGAATCTTTCCTACATGAGAGTACAATATTATACCCGCACCATTCCCATCACTTGAATAGGCACCATCAAAGTGCATGTGCCACATTCCATCTTTAGGATCTAAAGAGGGTAAAACAAAATCACCATCTTCTTCAAGAAATATAGAATATACACCTAAGTATTCCTCAATATAATTTACATGAGGCTGTGGAAGACTCTCAATATATGGCGAGATTCATCCTTCCCTGAGATAAACGACGTTCTTTCCATTATTATGGAGGGACATGTGTGATCCATCTAAGAAAATGTATCCACCAATTAATGTATGCTAATCTCTTCGTAAAATAATAGTTTAATTATTAACTAGCATATCTATGACTTGAATGTTACAGGTGGTTCTT
Organism: Picea engelmannii; assembly: GCA_009831015.1. NCBI lineage: Eukaryota > Viridiplantae > Streptophyta > Pinopsida > Pinales > Pinaceae > Picea > Picea engelmannii. Next base: position 320,171 of record ML799513.1, on the reverse strand, counting down.
ATTTCTAGATGAGCAGATAAGACTAATGTTACGTCTTTGATTTCTCCAATTGTAACTTGTTGCTGACTATTATAAGACATCACACTCTTTGAATTCTCATTGGTACATGAAAGACCCAATTCTTCCATGATAATATTTGACATAACATTGGGACCTGACCTGCCATCAATTAGACATCAATGGGAAATTTTGTCCGTTATTTTTACTGATACATAGAAAGGAGGATTTTTAACATAACTCCTAGGGTTATATACAACTAATTTATTTATATAAAGTTCTTCTTCATTTGGATCTTCAGATAAAGTAGCAATTATGGAAGTTTTACCTTCCATAAATTCTTTCAAATGTTTTTGTTTCTCTAGGACGATGACCATATATAGTAATGATGCATCTGCTTTGATTGTAGCTAGTTGATTGAGAATATTATACTTAGAAGAAGAAGGAGAAGAGGTAGAAACCTCTTGACCATGTGCACCCTTGGTAACCTGAGGGTTTGTTTGTTGAGATGGTGAACTTGGGACAACAATAGTCTTAGGAGGACCACCCTTCCCTTTATTTGCATATGATTTATTTCTCGTATCAACCATCATAACATCCTCTTCTGGAGCCCAATCCAAGGCACCAATAATTGTGAGTGTAGGTTTTCATAGTTTGTAATAATGCTATTTGTTGTTTTTGGATGTAAACTGTGTCGAGAGTTTTGAAACATCCTATGTTTCAAGTGGACACTCCACCCATCGTTAGGGACAAAAGCAAAAAATGATGTTAGAAAGGAGTGTTGATCTTTAGCTTTAAAAGAGATTTGAGATTGGACCATTGAGAAGAGGTAATAGAATAAATGAATAAAATTGGCCGCTGAAAAGAGGTAAATGAAAAATATGAATAAATTAGAGAATATCCATTGATATAAGCAATAAAAATATTAAAGAGATGAAAAAGACAAAGTGACAATTTAAAGGAGAAAAGGAGTGAGGGTAAAATGAACGTCAAAATTATTAGATGCAAATCCCCAAAATGATATTAGTTGAAATACCAAAGTTGAAAGATGCTTTAAAAAGGGGGTTAGGAGAGAAGAAGATAAAAGATTTTAGGCCAAGGGATGTTTGAGGTTTAGAATTAAAAGTTGAAGAACAACGGGAAGTTAGAATTTAAATTGAAAAAAGCGTAAAGGGTTGTCTCTTAACCCTTTACACTTTTTTCAATTTAAATTCTAACTTCCCATGGTTCTTCAACTTTTAATTCTAAACCTCAACCATCCCTCGGCCTAAAATCTTTGAACTTCTCTCCTAACCCCCTTTTTAAATCCTCTTTCAATTTTGGTATTTCAACTAATATCATTTTGGGGATTCACACCTAATAATTTTTATTTAATAATTCAACATTCATTTTACCCTCACTCCTTTTTTCCTTTAAATGTCACCTTGTATTTTTCCTCTCTTTAATATTTTTATCTCAATGACTGCTCTCTAATTTATTCATATTTTTCATTTGCCTCTTTTCAATGGCTAATTTTATTCATTTATTCTTTTCCCTCTTCTCAACGGTCCAATATCAAATCTCTTTTAAAGCTAAAGATTAACGCTCCTTTCTAACATCAGTTTTGGCTTTTGTCCTTGCTGATGGGTGGAGTTTCCACTCGAAACATAGGATGTTTCAAAACTCTTGATAGAATTTACATCCAGAAACAACAATGAGCAATAGTTATATCGACTTTTTTGCCAAAGATTCGTTGTTTTGCTCTCTTTTTGACCTCATAGGTATTCTCATCATGGTTATCATCACAAAAATTGCACCAATCTCCCAGAAGAATAGCCTTTGTAGGAAAATTATTAGACTAAAAATTATTTGGCTGATTTCTAAAAGCAGCTTGTGCAGAAGTTTCAGCTGGGGAAGACGTAGAAGTCACCCCTTTTCTTTCAAAAGAAATCATCCGATTGCTCATATCCCGTACCAACTGCAAAACATTTGACATGTCATTTTGTTTAACATAGTCTTCACTTGGAAGACCTATCCTAGCCAATTGTTACTCAAATTCTAAGGAGGTTTGTAAAGCAGATCCTAGACTATCAACATTATTTTCTTCAAGCCTATGTCTATAAGGTGCAGGTGAGGTTTCATTGCGGGTTTCCTGGGAGGAAAGGAGACAAAAATACTTGTTATTTCTGAAGAAGAATTTGAAAAAGATTTTCTGAGTTTAGACTCAAGATTCTCAAAAATTTCTTTCTTCCTTCCTATTCTTAGGAGAGGATCAAATTCAGGTGATTGACCTCTTAAACGTTAGAAAGACGAGAATTAGTGGACATAAGATAATAAATCACCGCAAAGGCTTATTTTGAGATTGCCTATGAAGGGCTTCTCTTTGATCTTGAATTTCAATGTCTCTAACTATGGCTTCCAAAGAACGCTCAAGCTCTTCCTGGGTAGACACAGTTTCAAGAATTAAATAAAAGACAAGAAGCAATGTTTATTTGATTAGGAAATCTTAAACCAGGTTGTTGTCAGGTAGTCAAACTCATTAAAAAAACAACACAAATCAGAATATACAAAGAACAAAGCTAGAGAGTAAAAATATTATTCCCCATTATGGTCGCCAAATAAATGTTGATGAGAGGAATGGAAAGTCCTATCTCAAACATTTTTGAATCTTACTAGGCTAAGGTGAGATAGGAGAGAATGTTACCCTGAGTTTATAGCCTAAGCAAAAATATCAATTAACCCTCAAGAAATATGTCCTTGGACCTAGTGCTATTATCAAGTTGTATGTTTATGCTTTAAAAGATGTAAAAATGTTTATATGTGAACGGTTACAAAATTAAAATGATTGAAATAAAGAATACATACAATCTGAAAATTCAGTAACACAAGCTCAATTGAGAATAAACCAGATTATTATTAATAATAGCTTTTCCGAGTTACAACCAAAATGCCTCTTTTCAAGCCCCTACGAGGGTGAGGACCAAGATCAGACTTAGAAGTCTAAGATGGAATTTAACAATCATACAAAGACAATTGGTGTCTGAAAGAAAATGACCAAGACTGAAATGCATTGGATCAACCAAGCGACAAGCTCATCAAGTCTTGACTTTGCAAAATAATCTTAATCAGAACCGAAAATTAATTCAGAAATTCTAATAAAACTACATAGACTGTCAAGAGAAATTAATGACCATCTGAAGCATGTCAAATATCAATGCTTTGTAGTCCTTTCTTATTTTCCACCTTTAGAAAGACCCCGTTGTCAACAAGAGGATTTATCTCTTTAAGGAACTCAAAAAATGAAACAATGAAATTCATAAATCTCAATATGAAACAAGAGAAAACCTTATCATAAACATTTCTCTCTAATTCCTCATGTCTTCCTCGTCCTTCTATTCTTCCTTTTATTCTCTAAAAGGTAGTTCTCCAAGTAGATGAACTACTTTTAGTTATTTAAGTTAAATAATTTTAATTAAAATAAGACAAGTAATTTAATGATAAGGATAATTAATAAATAATATAATAACTAAATAGGTGCGGTCCCCCTCTATTATGCACCCTTTATTTCAATAATCAATAATAGCTTTATCTTGTTTCTCCATGATATAATCATTAAATATATAGATATATCAACATAATATAACATACCATAAACATGCATTCAAATACCATGGCATCTATCACTTGTATCTCCCATAAATAAAACATAATATTTTAAAGTTTCAAAAATAAATATAATGGTTCTACCATCTTTCAAAAAAATGTCATAGTCAAGTATCATAATAAAGATAATCAAAATAGTTGATGGAATCTGTTTCTGAAAAATTCTTCTCTTTCTTTGATGAAGTTTTCATACTAAGACTTCTTTTCTTTCAACTGGGCTACCTTTGGATGCAAATCATTTAAACTTCTCTTACCACTGCTTGATGATTTCATCTTTGAGTGAGCAAAGGAAGAGGATTTGGCCATATTGGTAGAACTAATAACATGCTTACCTTTATCAATTTGAGAGCCATGTGGTGTAGTTTTGTGATCTTTTAGAGGAGGAGGAGGAGGCATAGAATCATGTGTAGCAACAATATGAACTGGTAGTATTGGTTGAATTAGAGGTGAAGGAAAATATGCATTAGTGGAAACAATATTAACTGGTGTGGGGGGAGGGTTTAATGGGCCATTAATTGGCTCCAAAAGAAGGATTACTAGGTAAATTACTCCATCCATCATTATGAGTCTTCACAGGTGATTCAGGAACATTAAAAATACCAATGTGAGGCTACAAGATAACATTAGGGGGAGCTTGGGGTTGTGGCAAGGCATGCCGATCACCAAGATTCAAATGTCGAGCTTGGATCAGCTGCTGGAACTCATCAGAGTAGACATCAAAGTGAATAGAGAACCTTAGTTTCTTATTTCCCCCATGATGCCAAAATGTATTAGGTCCTCTACCTCTTCTTCCTCTGTTTCCCCCTCTAATGCTACCCATGCTGAAGAAGCTCATCTATGTTTATCACAATCAAGTTAGTACATGCATAAGACATATTGAGATAAAACATCTAAAACAATTTGTCAGCATGATTAAATTGGCTCTGACATGACAGAACCATGACTAACAAATGGGAAATGAAGAGGAAAAGTGAAAATAGTGACATAAATATAACTCTAAAAACATTAAATCAACAATAGCCAAGTCTTAAATCCATACATGTTGATTACTACTTTGATACAAAATCCTATCCAAATTCAATTTCAAAAGATGTCTGCAAGTGTTTATCATAATACCAATCAACTAGAATAATTCCCAAGTACTTTCACATCTTTTAACTCCGCCCTTTTATCATGCTAATTACATAAGCTATGTCTTTTTCTTATGCATGTTATTTAATTATATAGACATGACTGAAATGGAAAAAATGAATTTGATGAAAGGGACATTGGGAAATGACTTATCTAAAGTGAAATTCATGAGGGAAAATAGATCTATATAATTAATATATGACTTCCTTTAATTAACTTCACAATGTCATCAACCAATGACTATCTTTATTACCTCTAACTCAACCAAATCAAAACCAACGATTTGAAAAGTGTTTTCAAGCCATATCACATCATTCATGCATACCGTAGTAAAATCTATGCTTTGAAAATGCTGATCATATATCCCAAACTATGCCATTTCTGGTGCATATATTCCATTTTAATTACATAGACAGGGAAAAAATGAAAACATGAATTTAAATGAAAGGGATTTGAGCGAATAACTTATGAAAAATGAAATAAACGAAGGGATAACGAGTCTATATAGTAATCCCTTTTAAAACACCCGACTTCATCTATTCAATTTTGCAATATTCAATTACAGATGTCCTTAATCAATTTTCCCTTTACTTATATCATCCAATATAAATCCAACTATCTTTCTCAAGTGTTATGCTTAACGTTCAATAATGAAACATAATTTTTGAATATCATGTTGTTGCGTGCGCACAACAACCTCCCAATTTTCTTGTCTTAGCATCTCTCCAAGACAAGAAATTGCCCCCCCCTTCAATTCTTCCCATTGGAACCCTCACACTCTCTCCCTCATGCAAATGGCTATGCCCAAGTTTTTCCTCTTACACTTCCCCACTTTACCACTTCTGGTTCCCCCTCTAATCACTTCTACTCGAAAATCCACACTTTTGCAAGTTCCCTCTTCCTATGCTAACACATAGTGTATCGATGCACGTATCCTTTCTTCAATAGTTGCATTGATGCGCCATTAATTTTTGTGCCTATACATAGGCCTCCTCCTTCAAACTTGGCTTATGTTTCGACAGACTCCGCTAAACCACACTGCACATGTTCTTATCACTCATGAGGTGTGCACGATGAACATTGATACATTAGTAATGTTCACGCGATTACCATCGTCGCACACACACATTTCACCAATTTTTTCCTTTTCACTTGCACTGGTGCATCACATAGCATTGAAACTCCCTCCCTTTTGCTTCGTTACATTGCTTCTCGACGAAGTTTACCTCTTCTTCTCCCACACACTACCTATTGACAAGTTTCCCTCTCCCGTCATCGATGCATCAGTGGAACGATGTAAAACCCTCGTCGTCATTGAGCACATTGATGATGATATTCTCCCTCTCGCCAAAGTTGATTAGGTCAGTGTAGCCCACTTTCGTCTTAAGGCCTATCTTGTCCCCCTCCCAACTTAGATCCATTCTTGTTGTGCTCATCAGTTAATCTCCTTACACTCTCAATAACTAAACTATTTACGCCTTATTAGAATGTCAGTCACTGATCACCTACTGTTCCTGACCCAACTCATATTGTAGTCATAATTAAGTTTGTTGTGTCCCTAGTGGATTTCTTCGTGCACATGGTACTAGCTTTATTTCTTTGCATTTCTTGATGTTATGACCAAATCTTCAGTGTGAAGGAATCACCTAGCCTCAGATTGGTTAACCACATCATTTGTTGGTCTTGCATTGGCTTTGAAATGCACTTCAAAAGAAATTCTGTCTTCCCAGCTCCTACACGGTGCTAAGTTCTTTGAATGTCAGTTGGCCATTTTGTAGGATTTATAACTTCGTGCCACCAACACATCACTACATTTTCAATGGATTAACTAAGTCCCTATACACCATGGATGACACAAGAACTTACATAATTAATTTTGAATGAAGCAACAACATATGTGGGACCCAAACTTCCATTAAAAAATGCCTTTGAGTGCAATTTTTCGATGTCCGTCAAAGTGAATTTTTCTTCTTTGAAATATGCTAGTCATATGTTTTCCGGCATTATGATTCCAACGCAATTCATGGAATTGAAATTCGATGCCTAGAAGTACTAGAATGAATCGCCCAAGGTTTCTCGCCCGAACAGGCTGCATTGATCGTGACCCAGATGAGATGTTGGTATGGCACGATTAGTTGGATTTCCTGGAGCACCTCTCTGCCACATTAGATTCAATATAAAAGGACATTAGGTTTCTTGGGTTTCTTGAACTCAAATTGCAGACATTGAGAATAAAAAGGCAAGGAAAAATACCATTTGTTCCTGCAGTTGGAACCATGGATATAAGTTCTGTCCAACAGTGTGAAGCTTCATTAGAAGCACTCCATTCCATTTGTTTACAAAATTCATTTTGGGAACAACTTTTACAAAACAAGGAACTCTACGAAAATGGTGGTGCACTTTATTGGGCAACATCAATACTAAAGTTGAAAGTGTGAAATTTCAAATATGCAATGAATATTGATGCTTCAATGTCTCGGTTAAAATCCAAAATATTATCTATGTTACTCCAACTATATGAATAAGAAGTTTTTTAATATTTGGATGAAGTCCAGGAGCGTACATTTAGCAGTATCACTAGTTGTTGGGGTCCTTGACTTGCTAAATTTTACACTACACAATGAATCAAATCCACTCGAGAGATATTCAGACCATGATCATCCCAAGGGATACATCTTCCTGAATTCAATGCAGCTTGTGGATAATCTATCAAATGACACCAATTTCCACTCTTTGATAATTAAAGGTTTGCTTGGAATGTTCTCAGACTCAAGATCTAGTTCAAGTATTGGCACTACCCTAGAAGACTTTGTGTCCAAGTGGTGTGCGATAGACTTGTTAATATCGAAAGAAGATGCCACTCTTGTGTACGATCCTTTCCATGCTACTAGTACAGTTATGGCATCATTAAGATGTTCTGACCCTTGTGCTCTCACAACCTTAGTGGATTTAGATAGCACATCAGATGAGGCAAATGATGCTTATGCACTGAAAAGGAATTGCATGCCTCATGCCACTTGTGCTCAACAAAGGACAACATCATTAGTGAAAACACTTGGAAATATACATTGTGCATTGTTGGATCATGTAATGTTCTGGAATCCCAAATTACAAGAGGAATATGTGCAAGTTCTCAATGATTTCCTTAAACATTTACATAATAAAGTCTGTCCAAAACCACTAGTTGCTGAGGAACTTCATTCCTGAGAAGGATTTCTATTTAACCCATATTTGGTGGGAAAGAGAAAATTTGTGTTGGAACTTCAGGGATTCAAATGTCAAGACTATACAGAGTCTCTGACAGGAGGAAACAAGAGACAACTTCACTTAAGGAAAACATAGGTTTAGGCCTAAAACCCTGGCCATTGAAAAAGAGGAAATAGAGTATGTTGAAAGGTCTCTATAATTGTGGACACTTAGGAAGCTAATGTTTTCAAAGGATTTAATGATAAAATTGCACCTATTAGAAAGGGAATTTGACATACATAAAGAAATTGGAAGGATAACATGGCTAGCAATACTGGGTGCAATGTAGAAAATGTTACATAAATTGTGCATGATGACAATATTCCCAAGGTTTATTTTATGTCCACATGTCCACATAGGATGAGGCTCATGATGATAAGATATCAAATGATATAAACTATGATAATCATATTTTCACAGATGGAAACAAGGAGGATGTGGTAGGAGTTGTGATGCAAGAAAGTGAGACAACATGAGTACTTGCTGGGAATTTCGCCAAATCTACCAACAACAACAAGAATATATTCGCCAACATCCCACCTCCAACCCCAACCATAAGCTGATCAGATTCCATCACTCAAAACTTTAACCATTGCATAACAAGCTCAACAAGTGATGAACCCAAGGCAAAAATGTAGCTAAGAAGTTCGTAGAAACAACTTTGAAACAAGGGTGGAAACCCTACCCAGACTACCTTATGTATCCTAGCCATAAATTTTGAATCGGGCGTCCATTTCATGTGTTCTTGATATTGTTGGAAAGGTACTTCTGAGGTATATAACTTCACAGCTATGAAATATGAGAAATTCCTTGCTAGATTTCTGCATTTTTTAGGATTCATACTTGACACTTCGTCAAAAACCCCGGGAGAACATGACACCTCAACCATGAGTAGGAAGGCCAGGATCAGGGAGGCCAACAATGATAGATAAGAAACGAAGGTAATCAGAGTCAAATGACTGAGGAGGGAGTTCAAATGGATAAAAATCGATGCCCCAATGTATGAATCAATTGTTACGAGAGATGAGGTGCACTAAAACCAAAATATACTATGGCCCACTAGCACTAATAAACAAATTCAAATTGTAACCACTGACTATCCCCCTCATCATTACAAAGGTGATAAAGAAAAAAGTAGGGAAATGAAAAGTCACCAGGGTGGGAAGAAGGCCAAGGGTCACATCGACCTCTAATAAATACCATAATTGTATCTGAGAGAGGGGATTTTGGCTCTTCAAACATTGTACACTTATGAACTACTTTGGGAATACAATGTCAACTAAAATTGGAGAGCGCTCCTTAGAGTTTTCATTTACTATTGTTGAAACTGTTCATACAGAGAAACCCTTAGGGCCAACTTTTGATAGAAATAAGAACTTGCATGTGTGGCTTTTTGCTGTGAACTATTTCAAGTAGAATGCATGGTGTTCACATGGGCTATAAAGACATGTTTGCATATGGACTATTTTGATGCAAGCTATGTTACTGTTACTATTTGTTACTCTTTCTTATGTTATATTTCTTTGAACACATGAGTTGTTTATGTATGTACATATATGGTTTAGAATTTTTTGGTTATGTTTATGTATGTATGTGTTTCTAACTTTTCACCTTCATGACAACTATCTGATTGGGGTTTTTAGAAGGGTTTTGTTCAATTACAACTCATGCGGTTACGATAGTTTTTTCCTGGCTAAACCAGGATAGGTTTAAATTAGATTAGACTTACATTTAGATAGTCTTCATCTGCATATTTCATTTGCATAACCATCCATCACTCACCTTCATCAGTGGACCGAGCCACAACTGGTAAAACCAAACCAACAATGGCTGCCAGGCCATAATTTAGATGGGTTCCCTATTACAAATGGTGAGAGGCCTAATTGGGACTTCTTATCAGGGGCAATCCCTTACTATTTTCGGGTGAATTTAGACTCGTCAACATAATTTGCGCTAGAAGGAGGGATGAATGACAAGCCTGCCCATGTGGAGTCATTTCAATTAAATTTAGCCAGCCAATGGCTCCTCTCCAAACCTCTGCATGGGATGACCCTTTAATGATTCCTATATCCACTGAGGGCATTCCAGTTAAGACAATCAATCTCTTGTCAAACCCCAAATTCAACGGTGAAGGGCATGTATCTGCACTTACACATCTCAAACTATTTGACATCGCTCAATGAAAACTTAAGATTGTTTAGGACAATGAAACGTGTCGAATATTCATTCTCACATTCAAAGGATGAATTAAAGCTTGGTTTAGGACTTTGCGAGTGAAATCAATTCATAGCTGGAAATAACTTATGGATATATTTCTCGATGGTCATGAAATTTATATTTATGACAAAATTTTTGATGAACTTGCAGAAATCCGTAGGCTCAGAAATGAATCTATGGATGATTTCTTTTGAAGATTCATGTGGATTTATAGCAGATTTTTTGAAAGTGACAAACCCTCTGGACAAGAAATATTGAATTGGTTTTCATACCTAGTTTCTATTTTTCAAGGGTGCGACATGGATGAAGAAACCATCTCCCATTCACAAGATTTAGATCTGACCATGAAAGATAGGGGGCACACAATATCTAATCGACACTCTGACACAACTGTGGGGGAATAGTTATCAAAATTATTAAACCCATTATCCCCAGAGTGTGAATTATTCAACGATCCCCCGCCAAAAAATAATGAACATAATTTGGTCTGTAACATCATTTTCAGAGTATGAAGATTTTCATTTCCTTTATACAAATTTGTTCGACGCTAATCACACACACGGGCAACCATTTGCCTATCATACAATACACTCTTTGCATTACTCCTTTAGCAATGAAATATTGAATGGTATACCAGATCAAGAAGAGTGGCTAGCCTTAATCGATAAAAACACTCATCCTTAACAATACTTCATTCAAAATGCATCACTTTTAATGTTCTTTGTAATTTGATTTTCCAGAACATGGTGAATCACAATATGATTTCGATGTCCCTATTTTCGATGACTACTTTTCTATTCTGGAATTGAATGCTAACACTAATTTATCATTCGTTAGTCCTGCATATTTTGAAATTTCTGACCTCAATGCACAAATGTGAACAACAACAAATACAAAGTGTGCAAAGTATAACAATTTCTCGAATCTCCATAAAGATATCATGTCAAACGAACAACCTATTTGTTAGGATATTTAGACACTTAGGGGTTAGTTAAGATCTACTTGGTCAAATATGTCATTAGTTAAAAGTGTGTTTCTTTAGTATGCATTTGTAGTTAGGAAATCCGACGGTCACGATTTGTTCCCGACATAGAGTGATTCGACGGTTCATATTCTCCTCGATCTTAACGACCATTGATCCGTGGCTTAACACCTGATTGGTCCATGATATCTATTTAAAGAGCATGGAGGGTCATTTTCCGATGATCTATTGTGAGAAACTCTCTTGTAAAATCTCTCTGTAATCTTTTTCTTTTGCATTAATAAACTACTCCAAGTGGCCGCTTTGGCTGGGGCCGTGGATGTTTCCCCATAGGGGTTTTTCCATGTCAAAACATCGGTGTGGTGATATTTGATATGGTTTTGTAAGTGGTTAATGAAGGTGTTCATCCTATATTAAAATACATGTTTTTTCGGACATGGTATCAGAGCTTGTTTGAAGATTCGTTCCTGTTGCAGATCAAGATCGTGAAGTTGAGTTGCCTCATCTCCATTTTATGCCATTTTCATAGATTTTTGGGCTGAGAGGACTATTCCATTGTGTCCGGAGTGCTCATTTCAGTTAGGAGCATTTTTCTTTTCAATCAAAAAGGTTTATGTTTTTCCAAGATACAACCATTTTAGTTAGATCTAAAGGTATAAAACCTGAATACACCATTTTTAAATTTTTGCAGAGTATTATTTTGGTTTTATATTGTTTAGTTCCAGGTTGCTACTCTTTTATATCTGCATATGCTATTTTCTCCATGACCTATGCGATCTCGCCAAATCATAAACATATAGGAAAATGTGCATTTTCCAGGTAAGCTAACCGAGATCTAACCCTTGCTATCATCAAGAAGCGGAAATTTTTTCTTGTGTGAAAAGAGTATTTTTTTAGCAGGCTCTCCAAGGCCGTCTTCAACAACAACAACAACAACAACAACAACAATAAAAACAACAATCCTCTTGCTAAACAATACAATATGTTTTGCTAGCCCATTTGGTTAAAAAATTTCTGATTATGTAAGAGGTCTTGAGTTCAAGTCTCTCTTTTTGTTACTTTTTTTGAAAAAGTTCATGCTCCATTGTAAAGTGTATTTCACTTCAAGTATGGATTGGGGGTGATAAGACAGGGTTACTTTCGGTCAAAAATATTTACAGAGCCTTAGCTACAAAAATCTGATAGCATAAAACTACACGATGGAGGAAAAATTTGTGGATTTGGGATCTAGCTCTAAAAATTAAACTTTTTATTTGGTTAGTAGTGGAAAACAAAATTCTTACTTGGGATAATCTTCAAGGTAAAGGGTGGGAAGGTCCCAATATCTATCATTTATGTCTAAGGGAACCTGAAACTATTAATCATCTTTTGGTAAAGTGCAATTTTACCAAACAAATATGGAACATGATTCTAAGAGGGCTTAACTTAAGGAATCCTTGGGAGGGGAACTCTTTAATTGATAGTTTCGACTGTTGGATAAAGAAGGTGCCTACTTACTCTACCATACCTTGCATTGTTAGTTGGAACACAATAGGACAATCTTTGAAAATGGGAGTCCATCCATCAACTTTGTAGTATTCAAGACTCTTGGGGGTCTGAATAGTCAAACAATTACTCAAAAAGCGCCAATCCAAAGACTCCTCAATACTTCTCCTCAAGTCTCGGCGATATTGCGTTGGTTTGATGGTGCAACACAATTAAATGGTAAACATAGTGGACCAGGGGGTTTGATTAGGATTAATACAAATACAATTTACAAGTGGACCTACAACTATGGTGCAGGTACCAATACTAGAGCAGAACTTCTTGGAGTCTGGGCAACGCTCACACTGGAAACTAGGCTACATATTACTGGTTTGCAGGTATTTGGAGATTCTATAATAATAATTGATTGGCTAAATGGAAAAGGGAAATTACAGGTAAATGCTTTAGAATGCTTGAAATACTAGATCAAAGACCTCAACAAATCCTTTTCAGCGATCAACTACACACACATATACCGAGAATCAAACATGGAGGCTATTAAACTTTCTAAGAAATCACTTCAGATGCAAGAAGGACATATTTATTATAATTAGTGGATAGATGAACATGAGGGACCTACTATGTTCCTCAAGCTATATTAGAACTCCAATGAAGTTATAAGTACATCAGTGAGTTGAAGCTGGAAAATCAATTGAGGCATATATTATCTTTTTTTGTATATCTCTTTTTTGGTTGCATAGAGTGGATGGAGGATGACACCTTAGATTTACTATTTTGTAATGGTTGTCTTCATTACATCCTGCCTTATGGTTTGGGAGTCTTTTGACAGATGTATAACTTATCACAAGGATAAGCATGGTATATGTTTTGTTTTTTGAACATTACCAAATTATATTATATATAATGAGAAATTTTTTGTTGGAAAAAAAGGTAACTTTACTATTTTAGAGTTTTTTTTTGTTTTGCATGCAACTTTTCTTTTATAAAGTAACTTCATTGTAAAAGTGACCCCCACTTCCTTTTATAAAAGTGGGTCACTTCATAAAACAACTTACACCATCACGTGGTCCTTTGGTTACCATTTATGCCTTTTTTAAAAATGACATAACTTTCATATCCGAAGTCTGTTTTCAATGCCGTTTTTTTTTAAACCGCCTAATTTTTCGAGATCTTTCCATCCAGATCATCAGTTTCAGTTTTTAAATCCATATTATCTACATATTTGGTATGGATTCTTCAAGTAATCTTTTTCTTACCACCACCAACTACTTCCAATGGAAATCCCATATGGAGGATTTATTAAGAAGTAAATGCTTGTACCAGATTACCTTGGGAAGGGAAACAAAACCTACTGATGTTGATAAGAAAGTCAAATGGGATAATAGGAATGATGAAGCACATGGACTAATCGGAATGCCCATCTCTCTTGATTTAAGGTTCCACCTTCAACAAATTGACAAACCCAAAGAAGCTTGGGAAAAAATTGAATCTGTGTTTTGTAAACACAATATTATTCGAGCACAACAGTGAGAAAATCAAGTACCGACTTTAAGTCCAAGTGTTTTTTCTTGCATTGAAGACTATCTATCTAAGTTTAAAACACTCAGAACTTTATGTGAAGAATGTAAGATAAAGATAGAAGAAGATCGTTTCATCTATGTTATTATTTCTAAGATAGGTAGTGCATATTCTGTGTTTGTATCTACCTTTTATGCCAGGCAAGAGGCTCTAGGGACAGTTTATCAAAAACCCACTCTTGAGAACTTTTGTGATGCTTTGATTAGAGAGCAAGATAAGCTTGTACAACTTGGAGTGATCAACACTGCAGGTACCTCCAACAAAGCCTTAGTCATCCATCAGAAAGATAAACCCAAGAATCCCAAGAAGCAACATCCTCGCCACAACAATAAGCATCATAAGGGTCCCAAACCCACTCAAACAACTTCCGCTCCTAATGGTGACAAAGGAGAAAATTATAAAAATAAGAAGACTAATAGACATTGCAAATTTTGTGATAAATATGGTCATGGTGAGTCAAAATGTTTCAAGAAGATGATATCTTTAGAAGCAACGATGAAGAAGCACAACATCAATATTGATTCTACTACTTCTTCTTCTTCTCATGGACATGCAATTTCTGCTTCTAGTTTCTCCTTCAATACAACTTCTTCTTCTTCTTCTGATGAGTGGCTTATTGATTCTAGAGTATCTTATCATATGACTAAGGATAAAGACATATTTTCTACTCTCCTCACTAAGTTGAAATCAAGGATGTAAAATATCCTAAGCATGTTCTTGCAACTGGAATTGCTGATGATATTACCAAGTTGTACAAGTTTGAAAACTTTGGGTCATCATCTTTTTCATCAGTTTTTGTTGCTCATAGCAATGAATTGAGCAAACTTTGGCATGAGGGGTTTGGTTATCTAAACTCTCGCTCATTTCAACAACTATGTAATCAACATATGGTGACTGGACTTCCTCCTGTTTTATGAAGAGATGGTGTTTGTGCCAGTTGTGTTCTCGGCAAACATCATCGGGACAATTTTGACAAACGTGCCTCTTGGCACGCCTCGAGCCCTTTGCAACTTGTTCATAGTGATTTGTGTGGTCCACTTTCTTCTACTTCTTTATCTAGGTGCAAGTATTTCTTAACTTTCATTGATGAATTTTCCAGACGTACTTGGGTTTACTTCTTAAAAATTAGGAGTGAAGTTTTTGACAAGTTTTTGGCCTACAAGGCCCTTGTAGAAAAGAAATCTGGACACCAAATTCAAAGGTTAAGAACAAATAATGGAGGTGAATATCTGAACAATAATTTTACAAGTTACTGCACTACACAGGACATCCAAATGCAACACTTTGTTCCATACACTCCACAACAAAATGGTGTTGCTGAGAGAAAGAACCACACATTAAAAGAAATGACTAATTGTATGATCCAATCTAAGGTATTAAGTCTATAGTATTGGGTGGAAGACATCAACTGTGCAAATTGCATAGTAAATCACACTACCACAAAGGCTCTTAAAAATATAACAACAAAAGAAGCTTGGAATAAAATTAAACCATATGTAAGTCACTTCTGTGTATTTGGTAGTATATCATGGGCTCACGTTCCTAATGAGAAAAGGAAATCATTGCAGCCTAAAAGTGAGAAGTGTATATTTATTGGTTTTTCTGAAGATGTCAAAGGTTATGGACTTCTTCAACCATATTGTAATGAAATTATTATTAGAAGAGATGTCAAATTTGATGAAAATCTCTTGGCCTGCGAGCCTAATTCGACGTTTGTGCCTTCTTTGTCCTGCGAGCCTAATTCAATGTTTGTGCCTTCTTTGGCTTGCAATCCATTTTCGACGTTTGTGTCGTCTTCTGTTATGGTTTCTTCTTCAAATGATGAAAGTGAGGATGAAAATCCACCTACGCTTGTTCACCTTCCTCTAGATGAGTCCTTTAAACCTAAACCAACACCAACTCTAGCTCCACTGCTTCCTAGGTGGGTCTGTTCAACATAAGGAGCTGGTGATCTTTTTGGTGATCCTTGAAATCAACGTCAGAAACATTCATAGTTCCAACAAGCCTCTTCTCTTTTGTCTCAAGTTTCAGAGACTCATGATCTAGAGACATTTGCAGAAGCTTTAGGTCATCCAGATTGGGATACAATAATGAATGAAGAGTATCGTTCTTTAATGGAAAACAATACTTGGGATCTTGTACCTCTTCCAAAAGGAAGAAAACTTGTTAGATGTAAATGGGTCTATAGAACTAAGTATGCATCAGAGGGAAGTGTTGAAAGACACAAGGCTTGGTTAGTTGCAAAAGGATTTTCCCAAGTTGAAGGAATTGACTATAATGAAACCTTTTCCTTTGTAGCTAAAATGAATTCCATCCACCTTGTTCTTTCCCTTGCTACCTCACATAAATGGGAGGTCCATCAGATGGATGTTAAATCCACCTTCTTTCACAAAGATTTGAAAGAAGAAATATACATGGAACAACCTCCTGGCTGGGTCCAGAATGACTCTAACCTTGTTTATCGCCTTAAGAAATCTCTCTATGGTCTTAAGCAAGCTCCCCGATCTTGGTATGCCAAAATGGACAACTTTCTTATTGACACTGGATTCTCTAGATGCCATTCCAATCGTAATTTCTATACCAAGAAAGCAGGAAGCCATCTCATAATCCTTGTCCTTTATGTTGATGACCTTATCCTTACTAGTAGTGACTCAAAACTTTTAAACCATGTGAAAAATAGCCTTAAGAAGAAATTTGAAATGACAGACTTAGGATTTTTGCACTATTTCCTTGGCCTCCAAGTTTTGCAAACCAATGAAGGAATTTTTCTTTCCCAGTCTAAGTATGCTTGTGACCTTCTTCGTCGTTTTCACATGGATGATTGTCAACCAGCCCCTTCTCCCTTCTAGTCCGAAGTCAATCTTGCTGCCACCTGTACTTCTCTTGAAGTTGATGCCACCTTGTATCGTCAGTTATTTGGTAGCCTCTTATACCTGAATCATACCCGTCCTGATCTTTCCTTTGTTGTTGGTCTTGTTTCCCAGTATATGAAAACACACCATGAAATCCATTGGAAAGTAGCTAAAAGGATACTTTGCTATGTCTGTGGTACAGTTCAGTTCAGGATACTTTACAATTTAGGGGGGACTCCTTTATTGGTTGGTTTCACTGATTCAGATTGGGCCGATGACCCTGATGATCGGAAGTCTACTGCAGGTTATGTTTTCAGCCTTGGTTCAGGACTTGTCACTTCGTCCTGTAAGAAACAACAGGCTATTGCACTTTCTTCAGTAGAAGCAGAGTACCAAGCAACGGTAAATGCAAGTCATGAAGCCTTATGGCTTCGACAGATTCTTTTAGAGTTTGGATTCCAGTAGCAACATCCGACCATCCTTTGGTGCGACAATCAGAGTGCCATCAAGATCACCAAAGACCCAATTCAAAATCAAAACAACAAACACATCGATCTACACCTGCACTTCATCTTAAAGCTCATTCATGTTCAAGTTATTGAAGTGCTCTTTTTACCTATAGAAGATCAAGTTGCAAACATTTTCACAAAGTCTCTTACATAAGAAAAGTTTTCCAAACTTCGATCTATGTTAGGAGTTCAAGAAGTTGTCATTAAGGGGGGATAGTATCTAATGCCTCCTTCCTACTCCTATTGTATCACTATTGTAAATCCTTCAATCCTATCCCAAGTTGTTCTTAAGGGGGGATATTAGGATATTTAGACACTTAGGGGTTAGTTAAGATCTACTTGGTCTAATGTTTCATTAGGTAAAAGTGTGTATCTTTAGTATGCATTAGTATGCATTTGTAGTTAGGAAATCCGACGGTCACGATATGTTCCCGACATAGACTGATCCGACGGTTCATATTCTCCTTGATCTTAACGACCATTGATCCTTGGATTAACACCCGATTGGTCCATGATATCTGTTTAAAGAGCATGGAGGGTCATTTGTCGATGATCAATTGTGAGAAACTCTCTTGTAAAATCTCTTTGTAATACTTTTCTTTTGCATTAATAAATTGCTCCAAGTGGCCGCGTTGGCTGGGGTCGTGGATGTTTCCCCGTAGGGGTTTTACCACATCAAAACATAGGTGTGTTGATCTTTTATCTGGTTGTGTGAGTGGTTACTGAAGGTGTTCATCCTCTATTGGAATACCTATGTTGTTGAACACTATCACCATGAAAAACACAAGAAACATTGAGCTGAACCAGGAAATGCTATCGTCTCAATCTGCTATAGAATTACATGCTAATGCTTAGGGGTAGATGCCTCAATCACTCTTGGATTCTATTTTAATTCTCCAACACTCTTGTAATGTCCCCACTTTGGGACATCATCATAGTGCAGAGGTTTATGGTGACCAGAGTAGCCAAATGGGTGTTATAGCGAGTACATGGGTTATTGAGAGGCATTGTGAGGTCCAGGTGGCATTTCTCATCATATCTCATCATTATGAGCCATTCCGCATAGGTTGGCTTTGGTTCTATTGCATTCCAATGATTTCCATGATTTTGACTATTTTGAGCTAATAAGTCAATGAAATTCACCGAAGAGGTCATTTTGGGCACATTACTTGGAGGAACCTCTCAATGTAATAGCTCATTGGAATCGGGAGGAGCAACACTACAGGATGGGATGGATAGAAGTGAATTTTAGTGGCCAAAGAAGCCAGAAGGAGAGATAAGGAGATTTTCAGAGGTAAAAAGGTTAGTTAATTAATTAAAGTGATTTAATTAATTAATTAAATATTAATAAAATGAAAGTCACTTTGGAGGGACAAGGTGAGCCAAAAGTATAAAGGAAAGGCAAGGGCCTCTTCTCATCCATTCAGGTATGACTATCTTTTGATATTTGACTTTTAGCTAGTGAGCCCATCATTGGGGGTTTTGACTTAACAAATCCTAGAGGACGATTCAATGGTGAAAGATTCCACCTAGCTTGTCCCAAGCTTGGTCTCGGAGATGAAATACTCTCCCACACCATTCTAGTTCCATATATACTCAGTGCAGGAGGGTTCTACACCAGCCATAGGCACAGGAAGAGAAGGAGGGTGCACCATTGGGGGTTTCCAGCAAGGGGGACACACCATTTATTGAAGGAAGGTTCGTTGCAAGAGTTTGAGGGATCCCTTGGAGATTTGAGCACTTGGGTTTTACTTGCAGGGCCTTGGCCATGATTTCTAGTGCCTCTTGAGAGATTTCTATGGTGCATATTATTTCCTAGAGCAGTGGGATGAATCGGAGAGAAGGAGGGCATTTTTGAGATTCTTATCTACTCAGTTTGGAGGAGTTATCCTTAG
>ML799513.1:239714-281148 GCA_009831015.1 Picea engelmannii | reverse complement strand
TCCATGAGAATTCCCTCAATATATAGGAGAGAATGAATTAGTTACTTGGATAAGAATGATCCCAAAATATCAGGGAATCCAGTACTAAGATAACCATTCGAATGCCATCTCATCCTTCTAGAAGATTCCCTTCTAGAAGCATCAAGAATGCATCTTTTTCCTTTCTTTAGAAAGAGTTCGCATCCTAGTAGTTCAACACAGTGCGAACTTCTCGCACCCTGGCTTAAGGCAGCCTGTGAGAATCATGCATTCTCACAGGCAAATATACTAGTAGCCTGCGAACAATATTCAAAAATGAGTTTTCTGGAAGAGATGAAAATAACTTTTTCTCAGGAGAAAGTTCTTATGAAGATCCTGGGTACACCATCATCAATACATCATCATGATGATCAAAATCATGGGTAACAGAATGCCCCCCAAAGTATGAGGTTGGAAACAGTGACAACCGATAGACTTTGTAAGCTGCATGTGTGTGTCGAGAACCAGGAGCACACCTAATCGGAAACCTGCGAACAACCAAGCATCTGCAGAATATCATATATATCAATTCTGAGGTAGGCATTCCCATACTCAGATCATAGACTGATGACATTATAGACATGGGTCATGGACACCAATCATACACTGTGGATCCATGCCATCAAAATATAGCATAACCACCGGAATACACTGTGGATCTATGTGAGAAATTTTAAATCAAGACAACATAACCACGAGACATACACAGTGGATCTATGTGTTGCAAATTATACATACTCCATCGTAACCTAGATCACAAAGATGATATCCAGGGTCTTCAATTTCGTCGCCCAAAGTACGAACCTAACCATGTGATTACATGTGTTGAAGTTGAACATGGTAGAAACCTTTTGATTACCGGTCATTGATGAAACCATTAACAAGTGCGAGGGAAATCACCATTGATGTCAATGATTCCCAAGGTACCATAGTACAATCCATCGAGTGTGAATAAATGAGTTGAAGTCGAACATTCGATGGAATCTTTCGATTAGGGGTCAATGATGTAAACCCACTGTCGAAAGCGAGGAAATCTGCCATTGAGGCATGCAAGCTCCAAGGTACCAAATAATTTCTAAGTCTTGAGTCTGGATAATGAGCTGAAGTTGATGGAACAAAACTTGTCACAGGGGGGCCTTGATGTATCCCCCACCAATGACACGAAATGAGTAACAAATTTTGAAGGTGAAACAGAGTATGATGTGAATTGGACTGGACACAGGGAAGGCCGACACAGAGAGAATGGATAATTGTAGATGGCCAACTCAATATAGGTTTCAGATGGACTTCTCTTGAACATATGAATGACATGACCAATGATTTGGCAGCATTGACTCAAAGACGACACAGGGAATGACCTTGTAGCAAATCGAATGAGAGGCAAATGGATTTCCCAAACCGGCTTCAAATGTAATGAATAGGGGGTGTCATGTTCAAGAGCAACACTTACTGCCAATCAATACGACGATGAAAACATATCCCTTTCCCAAATTCCCGCCCACCATTTCTGGCGAGTACCTCTTTATTTTTACGCAAGCTTGAGGAGGATAACATATGCTTGTTGATGTAAGCTCATCCTTCGGACGAGTCCCTTGGAGTATATTTAACGAACCCTAAGAAGGAGTGGTTCGGTCCCATCACAGGTCTGTCAATGTTTGTTTAACGAGTCCAGAGATAGAAAACTCGAAGGTTTTTCAAGATTATAGAGTTTGGAAAAACACTTAAAAGAAAACTCTCTCAGTTCCTTTTTCGTAAAATACTCTGAATGAGACCGAAAAAGAGATAAATTATCGCTCACCAGACGTGTACTTCAAATACTTTATCGAGCGTGAAAATAGCAAGGTCACTCGGCGATCTTTTCATGTTTAGAGAGTATGAAAAGAGCTTAAAGAGGACTCCAGGGGGGTTCCTTTTTCATATAACCTTGTTGAGCCCGAAAAAGTGATAAAAGTATGCTCGATCACGTTCTCATGTATTTACGAGTGCAAGAACGGACAAAAATGACGCTCGAGGTTTTATGTAAAAACCATAAAAAACAATAAAAAACACGCGATAACAAAGAAAAACATGTCCATATCCCCGTATTCGATCATCAAAATCATCATGCCTGCAAGATTTACACTCAACATGACATTAGAGATTAGGGTTTAGTCGATAAATAATCATAAAAAACCAAAATGATATAGTAAAAGTAAATAAAAGGAGTAAATACTCTTTTTTACCACACCATTTTTACATTTTCACTATTGAGCTAAAAAAACCCCTCTTTTACCCTCCAAGTTTGGCGTCAATTTTCGGGAGCTACGAGAGACCATTCAGCGAGCCGTCTATGACATTAAAGTAATCTCTTTGTCCTTGACCTTCTCATGGTTTAAATTTACAATGTCATTGGTTAAATTTTCATTTTTAAGTTGGTTTTCTAGGCCCTACTTACACGCTTCCATTCTCGCAGGCAGGCTATACGGGGCCTGCGAGAATGATACATTCTCGCAGGTGAGCCTTAAGACACTTGCGAGGTTCTCACACTGTGCACACAGGGCACCTGTGAGAACCGCAAAGCCCAATTTTTTTTTTAAATTTCTACCCAATGAAAAAGATCCAAAGCATGAAAAAAGTTATTAATCCTCTTATTGTGTTCCTTATGCAGATAATTGGCTATCAACATGGTGCTTGAGTGGCGTGAAAGGGAACATGAAGAGGATAATGTAATGACAGAAAATCATCCACCTACCATAGTTGCTTTGAGAGACTGTGGGCTCTTGAAATACTTTCGCATTCCGGGCATGAGGGCCCAAGTTAGACTATTAGAGTACCTGGTGCGTATGTGGGACCCAGATCAGCAGGTGTTTCGTGTGGGGGTCTACACACTGTCCTTAGACATTGAGGAAATTTATTTTTTGACTGGTTTGTCACGGCGGGGGTACTATGTGAGCCTGACAGGTAGTAGAGGTGGTGGGCTAAAGATGAGTGAATACTGCAATTTACACTACGTCCCCGAGGCCGAGAGAAAGAAAGAAAAAGTGGCTATCTGGGGTGTATGAGACTTAACCCTCCGTAATATCATTTTTACTATAGCTCGGATGGATAGGAGTTCTGCTCCTCACATGGCGTTACAGAGCTACTTTCAGTACGCTATTGAGTGTATTGAGCCTCGAGTGTTCAACTGGGCAGATGCTGTGCTGCGCAGTATAAAAAAACAATTAACCAAATGTAGGCGAGGTGACCTGAAGAAATTTGGGTACGGATCTTTGCTGGTATCCTTCTTCCTTGAGCGGGTCCCATTACTGAGGTTACAGGTGGAGTGGAATTTACCGGCTCCCAGGGATCTGCGTATGCTGAGATGGTGTCAGCTTATGGCCCGGCACGTAATAGGACCGATCATCAGATATGATGATACTTTCTTTGACTGGCTTCAACCACAGATGTTGATGGTTGATAACTACGCTTATGCTGGGCTGAATTTTCGAGGAGATCCAGATTTGGTATTACTAGAAGATGCTCAGTGGGGGGACCTTGGTAAGAAGTACACACCTTTTTTTCTTTTTAAATGTTTTTGAATTTTTCTTATATTCAAATGTTTTTGTTTTATATGTTCGTCCAAAAACTAATACAAAAAATGTTTGTTGATAAAACAGATGTTGGACCTTACAGACCTCCCGACACTTCTCCCATCCAGCGGCGAGGAGAGGTAGTGGCAACACCACAGTATGCTGAGGATTATCAAGTGGTGGAACAGAATCTAGAGGGCCTGACTGCAGACATTCCGGACATGACTCTGGAAGAGGTTCCACGACACGATCAGTGTCATACTGTAGGGGTATCAACATCTATGAGTCGACTACTCCGTAGATTTTCTAGGGCAGTCGTGTGTTACCATGAATGTCATCCATGACGTCACTTTGTAGAAGCTATGAGCTTCAAATTTTGACATTTTGGTCTTCGGACAAACCTTTTGTAAAAAACTCTTTTATATCGTTATATATACAGATGGCTTCTACCGG
Source organism: Picea engelmannii (assembly GCA_009831015.1). Lineage (NCBI taxonomy): Eukaryota > Viridiplantae > Streptophyta > Pinopsida > Pinales > Pinaceae > Picea > Picea engelmannii. The sequence continues at coordinate 277,129 of ML799513.1, read as the reverse complement.
TTTGTTTTATATTGTGTGAATTTCGATGTGTTTGATTTATAAACGATTCAAATGTCTGTCCAATACATAATTAGCCAATGCATCTGTTAACGTATTTAGACATCTAGGAATATGTTGATATTCAATGTGATCAAAATAACGTTCCAAGAGGCGAATTCGCAAATACACCCGTAACAAAGTAGGACTTCGAATAGAGTAGATATTACTTAACTGTAGTACTACAAGCTGCGAGTCAATTCGCACAACCAAACGACGAATTCCAAGTGAGATAGCATCAACCAATAATTCAATAACGACGCTATACTCTGCAATGTTGTTGGTCGCATGGCCAAGGCACACACCTCGTAAAGATACAAGTTCGTTTGTTGGGGCATAGATTGCCCACGCAGCGGAAGTAAGGTTCTGAGTACTATGGCTAGCACCATCAGCGAAGCCAATATAGGGTAGTGAAGACTCCAACATCTGGAAATCAAACACAACGTCACATAAGGGCAGAGACCAGATAACGACAAAAAAAAACTATAGTAGCACACACAAAGTATGATACATTAAAATACAAGTACTTGTGCACAGATGATTTATGCATAGTACTTCTTCAAGTTCAACCCATTCCTGGGTTCACTCAAAGGGATACCATCGTAATCGACCAACTCATATGCTCCCTTTTCCAAAACTCGATGAACAATATAAGGACCTCGCCACATGGGTTCGAATTTTGTAGCTCCTAACACATCTCGATCCTGCTCATAGAGAAGAACAAGATCACCTTCGGAGAAAACGCGAGGCTTGACATGCTTGTCATATTGGGCCTTGACACTTTTCTTCTGGGCTTCTATTACTAGAGTGGCATCACGTCGAGTTTCTTCTAATCACATAAGATACACTAGACATTCTTCTGCAGTAGAAGTGTTGGGTAGGAGTTCAACAACTAGCTTTAGAGAGGCTATCTCACATTCTATAGGAAGAATGACTTCCACACCATAGACTAACCGAAAAGGCGTAAACCCACTAGCGGACTTGACAAATGTCTGGTACGCCCACAATGCCGAAAACAACATTGTGTGCCAACTTGTTTTATGAATTCCTATCATCCGTCGAAGCATAGTTATGAGAATTTTGTTGATAGCTTCGACCTGGCCATTAGCTTGTGGATACTAGGGCATTGAGTTATCATGACGAAGACCCAACTTCTCAGTAAGTTCAGACATCATAAAATTCCTAAAGTGGCTACCATGATCAGTGATGATAGCTTGGGGAACACCAAAATGAGCTATGACATGATTAAAAAGAAACAAGGCTGCAGTATTTCCAGTATTGTCGAATTTCGGCATCGCCTCGACCCATTTCATAAAGTAATCAACTGCTACAATGATGTAACCATGCCCCCCGACTGAGTGAGGGTGAAATGTCATGAAATTGATGCCCCATTTCGCAAAAGGACCAACGGAGACCACAGGATGAAGAGGAGCAGGATGTGAATGAATTTTCTGATGGTAGGTCTGGCAGGCATGACATTTTTGAACGACAGTAATGCAGTCGTTAAACAAAGAAGGCCAAAAATACCCTGCGCGTAAGATCTTCTGGGCAGTAGCATACCCAGACATATGACCACCACATGCTCCGGAATGGCAGTCATTCAAAGCTTTCTTGGCTTCGTCGAACGTTAGACAACGTAAAAAAACATAGTCAATTCCTCGACGGTAAAGAGTATCCCTGAGGATAATGTATTGACGAGCTTGATAGCGTATGTGACGTCATTCAGTACTAAACAAAGGAGGCTGGAAAGTCTGGGTTTCGAGATATATAATGATACCCCCATACCAAAGATCGTCAGTGCTAATAAGGAAAAGAGATTCATCAGGCAATGAATCAACTTCTACATTTTCCGTTGCAGAGTGAGGAAAATCGCATATCAACTCAGCAAAAACTAAGGATTTCTTGGACTTGGCGCGGTCGAATTCCAAGTCAAACTCCTGGAGTATGACAATCCATTTAGAGTATTTGCCCCCTAGCAATTGATGTGTCAAAATATGTTGCATAGGGTTGCAATGAGAAATCACCGTAGTTTTCCGTGAGAGGATATAGTGCCGGAAGCGTTGGACGGCTTGAACGGCAGCCAAGGCCAGTTTTTCGACATGTTGATACTTGATTTCAGTTGGTGTGAGACTTCAACTCAAGTAGTAAATAACATGTTCGTCATGCGCATCATCCTCTTGGACGAGAACCATGCTAATAGTGTACTTCGAGGCAGCAAGATAAAGGAAATAATTGCGACTATAATCGGGAGGAAAGAGAAGCGGAGCTCGTGTGAGTAACAACTTCAAAGCTTCAAAAGAATTGTTGGCAATGGTATCCCAGACGAACTCTGAATCTTTCTTGAGTAGTCGCGTAAAACCACGAGTGATCTCGGCGTAATTAGGGATAAAACGACGAAGAAAGTTTGCTTTCCCCTGCAAACTTTGCAACTGGCGTAGTGTAGAAGGAGGAGGGAGATTAAGAATCACCTCAACCTTAATGGGATCCACCCATATCCCTTGACGCGAAACGATAAAACCAAGAAGATGGACAGATTCTATGCAAAAAATGCACTTATGAGGATTTAAACGTATCCAGTAGAACCGACAATGAACAAAAATGGTGCGGAGGTGGGTAGGGTGATCGACTCTGCGCATAGAATGAGTAGGTAAATTGTCCAAATAGGGTTGAACGATATGCTTTATATCATGAAACTAATAAGACATAGCGCGTTGAAAAGTTGCACCCTCATTCTTAAGACCGAAGGGGAGTTTCCGATAGGCAAAAGTACCCCAAGGACAAATAAAAGCAGTCTTATGTTGATCCTCAGGAGCAATGTTAATTTGATTATAGCCGGAGAAACCATCCATGAGAGAGAAGATTTCACTTCTGGCGCAATCATCGACAATCTGATCGACGAAGGGGGTAGGAAAGTTGTCTTTGGGACAACCGTTGTTAATATCCCTATAATCAACACATACACGAATACTGCCTCCTTTCTTGTCAATCGGGACAGGATTAGAAACCCATTCTGTAAGAGCCACCGGATAAATAAAGCCGACTTTCAGAAGTTTCTCAACTTCGAGCTTGATAGCAGCCGCTTTACGTGGGTGAACTGGACGAAGGCGTTGCCAGACGGGTTTAGCGCCGGGGTATGTCTTTATCTCATGTACAACAATTGCAGGGTCGATACCTGGCATCTCTTCATAGCGCCAGGCGAAGATGTCACAAAATTCTTTGAAAAGAGACGTATAGGTGACGATTTCCTCCGAAGAACACGAAGCTCCAATATGGAAATTTTCAATAATCCTAGGTTTGATGGATATGTCAATGGGAATCATGGGTGAGATATTACTTAAGTTCCCTTCAACAAACACATCGTGTGTAGTCGCGGGAACCGTCGAGATGACAACAACGGTCGATGGAGTCGAAATCCGTTGGTAGTTCTCAAGAGTGTGTTGTTCCAGAAAGAGTATGGAACGATGATGCCCATCGTCCCAAGGGGTGTCTTCCATGACGAACATGATCATCTCGTCAGTGGGAAAAATAACACGAAAAGGATCGGGAGACAACTCATCAAGAGAAGAGGTAGAAGGTGTTGCCGATTGAATGGCTTGATAGGCAGATTCAACCAGACTAAACGACATTGCGTCACCAAAACGAAGATGATCTCCAGGGTCAGGGACTATCCAAGGGTCGTGAGATGTAGGAAGTGCATGAGGCATGGTGGAAATCATGTTGATAGAAGCAACTGATGGGCGTGGAACATCAGGCGGTGGAATGGGGAAAGTACCCATTAATGAGGAGTCCTTTAAAAGGCCGACACCGACGTTCTCATAACCCGATGGGGTTTTAGCAATAAACGGTACGTTGCCAGTATGGGTATTAGAATTGAAGAAGGCAAGTTGGTCAATGGTAACAACCTTTCCTTGATGAGGGAAACGTACTACATGGAAAAGGGTTGACACAACGACGCGCATGGAATCGATCCAGCTACGGCCAAGAAGAAGATTATAATCAAGGGGAGCGTCGAAGACTTCCACTTCAAATTGGACCGTTTTACCTTCTAACGTAATGGGCAACGAAGGAAGAAAACTCTAGGGCTTAAAACTAGAGCCATTGAAGGCTTTAAGGGTGTTCTGGGATTCATTCAAAGAAGGAGAGCCAATGGCTTTCCAACAAGCAAAAGACATAACACAAGTCGAGACACCCTCGTCGATAACAGTTCGACAAATGTTCTTGTCAGAGACAACAACTTGAATTTGAAACACGAGTTGAGGGGGTAACCTTGGAATGTGATCATCCAAGTCAAAGACTATTAAATTCATATTTGTCGGGTCAATTCCACCTATAGCTTTCAACAGGGCCTTTTGTTGTGCAGGGAAAGATTGAAGGACTTCAAGGGCTGACATCATTGAAGGTGCTTGGGCCAGATCTTCAACAATGCTGTAGTTCTGGGCCGCACGAGCATGAGGATTGAAAGTTGATTTCTGTATGACACCCTTAGGGGGGGTCGCAGAACTGTGTCGAGGCTCGATCGTTCGAGATGAAGAGGACTGTTGGTAGGTGGAGTCGCGGGAGAGGGTTGTAACAAAGCAGGAGGTAAATCATCAACCTTCTCCTTAGATGGAGAATAATCTTTGGCACGAGTCATGAGTGCAACGTTGTTCTGCTTAGAATCACCAATACACATCAAAACATATGATGTAGTAGAAGGGGATGGTTGGTCATGGATGACCAACTGATCCTGTTGTTGAGACGGGAAGGGTTGGGACAAGACAGCCGGTGTAGGTGGTTTCGGGGCTCCCTGAAGGAACTTAGTGACCTCGGCACATCGTGGAAAATACTTCATGTAGTGATCATCACCACAGATAAGGCAAGGGTATCGGGGTTTGCGCTTATCCCGATCATCAACAGGAGTCGTTTTAGGTTGCTCTTATTGAGGATTATTTTTTCCCTCCTTAGTCTTGCCTCTCCCCTTTTTAGATTTGTTTTTACCGGCTAGGGCAGATTGGACAACATTTACCTCAGAAGTTTTGCCGGTGGGAGTGACAGGAGACGGGGCATGTTGAACATTAGAAGAAGCAGACTTAGGGTTTGTGTTTGAAACATAATGTGATTGGGCTTGAGCAGTACCAATCACACCATCAGCCACATGCGAGGCAGCTGGAGTAGTTGAAGTGCTGGAAGCATTAGGACGAGGTAATTCAGGTAATAAATCATAAAGTGTTCATGTTTGTGAATAAACGAGGTCAAGATACTGAGGACGACTAATAGCCTGCTCTTCCATGACAACACCACCCATGGCAATTTCCTTACATATTTCGTTCACAAATGATTTTGTAAACCATTCTACCAGTAACTGATCGGGGAGTTCAAGTTTAATGAGACGTCGTCTCCTTCGCCACTCATGGATGTGATCAGATATATGAGTGCCTTTAATCTGTTTGAAAGAAGTCAAAATCTCGATGCCCGTGTCATAACAGATCGGTAATTGGTAATGCGTAAGGAAAGCCATAGCTAGGGTATTGAAGTCAGAGAAGAAACCACGTGGCAATTCGATATACCACTTTGCAGCAGAACCTGTAAGGGTTCGTTGAAAAAGACGTAACGAATAGAGTCATCCATCAATGAGTTGGATGAACACCATAGGTGAAAAGTCATAACGTGATTGTTCGGGTCCTCTTCCACTTTGCCGTCAAATTTAGGAATGTCCGATGGAATCTTCGCTGGTATAGCAGGCCATTGGGGAGAGTGACGAATAGGATTATTTAAAATCCTAGACAAATTCGACAAATCCAAAGTAGCGAGAAAAGGTAACTGTCGATTCACCTGCGGGTACTGGTGGCTTTGGGGTGGAAGCCCTGTAGGCAAACCAGTAGGACCGTATGCAGTCTGCGCATAATGAGAAGACCCAGGTAGATTCGGTGGTGGTTGGAGAGGATAGTAGCTCGAGGGATTGTAACCTTGAGTGGGGACATGAGTTTGAGCATTCGTACCCCAAATAGGATTGGGTATACCTGGATATGGTTGGCCTATAGTAGGGACAGACAACTGCTACCCCCTAGTCGTTTGAGGAGGATTTTGTATCATCTGATTCCAATAGTTGGACAAAGAGGGAGGTATATTTTGTCCAAAAGGTGGGGTTGGTCCCCTTATCGTAGGCAGAGTTCCAAATGGAAGTTGTGTCCCAATCGAAGGTTGTGTAGTAATTGGAATGTGTTCGGTAAGAGGAAATTGAATCGTACCACCTTGTCCACCAACGAGAATCTACAAGTTTGGTGTAATGGACGCGATAGTGCCACTAGGATTAAGAGTGCCAGAAGGAAATTGAGGGAGTGTCGGAATAAAACTGGGAATAGGGTTCCCAGGAAAAGAAGGACCACCGGGAGAACCAGATGAGGTTTGCGGAGGTGTTGGAATACAAGCATTCAACGCGTGGTATCCGGGTGGTAGTGTCAGAGTGACATTGGGTGTTCGTTGTGTATTTATAGGAGGAATACCAGCTACAGTGAACCCGGTTGGGACACTCATAGTATTCACAAGATGGGCCATTTCGGTAGGGATAGTAAAGTGATAAGCAGTAGTCAACGGTACAGTCTCTAGGTTAGAGATTTCGGAAATCACAGGTAGATTAATCTCAGAAATCACAGGGGAACCTAGACCAAAAAGGTCTTGTCGGAAAACACCTATAGACCAAAAAGGATCTTGGCCTTCTATGCCAGGAAAAGGCCCAACGGGTGATCCAGAAGAGGTAACAACTAAGTTTCCGAAAGAATTCAGTCGTCTAAAAGGGCGCTGAGAATCATTGGGAAGTCAAAAATCCTCTCGAGTATTTGTAATTCGAAAACATTCTAGAGAGTCAGTTCATTCCACTTGTGGTGTGGTAACGACTGTGGCTTCACTTTGCCCAGGAGAGCCCTCAGGTGTACCTGTAGGCAAGGGTTGAGAACCGTCCAGATGCTCTGGAGATAAACCCTGCATTCTATGTGAACGACGTGGAGGAGCTATTGTAAACGAGTGACAAACTTCATGAAGAAAATCCTATGGTCAACTTCGAGAAACAAACAACACGCGCTAGTAAACAAAATATAGGAAGCAATCACCAGGCAAACACGACCTTCTAATTTCGTAGCCACTAGTTGGTGATGAAATCCAACGTCGCAACAACGAGATGAGAAGGGGTGGGGCTAGGGTGGAAAAATTACGCTGACGACATGCTTAACGGACTTACACCTTGGTGCAAGTTCCCACACATAATCGTGTGTATACCCTTCAAGGATCTCGAGTGATTTTGGTCAACGTCAATTCCAGGTACTGTGAAGACTTTCCACTCCACAGTCACCTTGGGTAAGAACCTAGAAAGATAGGCCACTAAGGTCACCACCAACAACAATAAATCCTGGGGGAACAGTCGACAGTCTGATCCACATGCAAGGGCAGGGTATCGAGCCCGCAATCAACTCAAAAGGATTCCACTCATCATTGTGGGTATACCTCCGAGTGATCCCCGTAATACATGCAATATCTACACTGATATCAACAAAGCAGGGTGAGTAACTCTGCCAATATCAATGCGACCTAGTGTTTGACCCTTGTGTGAGAAGGGCTTCCCAGGACAAGATGTTGTAAATAGAATTTAACACTCCCTAACACAAGATGCTATTGTGTGTTTTGTGCTTTTGGAGAGTGTATCTCTCTTCCTACTCCAAAGCGCTAGCCTAGCTAAATGTTGGTGTAATAGAGCCCTAGAAAAGAGTTACTAGATAAATTTTATGATTACACAGTGTTATTAAGAGCTGTTGTTTACTCAAAGGAAACAGAAGTGAAACTTATGTTGTATGACTCTGACCCAACAATGCAAGGATGAGAATGAAATATATCACTTTGCGTTCAATGAATCCTATGTATGGGAGAGAGAAAAAGTTTTCCAGATCAACCTTGAACTACAATGCAAAATTTCCTTTAAAATGCAAATGAAAACAATCACTTATCAAATGACAACTCTCTATTGTATCTTTTTTTCAAATGCTTCAACAATCTCAAAAATTTGATTTTCAATATTTTCTAAAACAAAAAGAATTTTTTGAAAGAAAAATGTTTTGTTCACTTTTCAAAAAGGACCCACACTATGACAATGAGAGTACAGAAAATAAAAAACCAAATGAACAAGCAATGACAAACTCAATCAACTCTTTCAACGAAAGAAAAAATAAAGAGCAAACCAAAGTAGTCTTCTCAATTGCACAAGAAAATGATCCTTCAAACCAATAAGCAAATGAGAAAAACCAAGCACTCAACTTTCAACCAATCACTGGTTCTTAACTAATCAAACACACTCAGAATCTGAAGTCAGAGAGAATGATTTTGCCAAGAAAAGTCAAGAAACGAAAGTCAAGACACAAATGACAAGAAAGCCTTGAAACCCTAAAACTGTTCATGCACACAAACAAAGACAAGAAATATATCAATTAGTGGTCCAAGAAACTCATAAGAGGCAAACAAATTGATCTGGGCAGTTGAAAAAACCAAAACTCAAATCCAAACTTTTGAAAATTGAGTTCGCAGGCAGGCATTATTACAGAGTGCGAGAATCACTGATTCTCGCAGGTGACCCTTGAGTAGGGTGCGAGAACCTCTCACTGAAACCTAAAAGCAGGGTGTGAACCCTACTAATTCTCGCAGGCTGTAATGAAGTACAGTGCGAGAATGCCTGAACATAGTCAAAATTTTGAAAAATGAAGCAAAATTGAAAAAGGCTTCTGAACCCAGAGGGTCTATCAAGATATCCTGAAGACTCAGAGATTGATAGGATAGGAGAAAAGTGAAACCAGAGCAAATGGCCAGAGACAAATATCCAAAGCCACAAAGAAAATGGGATTGATCCCCAGTGGAGTCGTCAATTTTGTTATTGGATAAATCCGTAGGTGCGGACACTAACCGATCTCCCTAGATCCACCTGGATCTAGAACAAAGCAAGACAGAACATGACTCTTTCCCTAGATTTTAACCATTGAATTAAATAGGAGGCAAGATCAAATGACATACCTTATTATCACTTCCTATGGTCTTTGTTGCTCCTGCTTCGCTCTAGTGCTCTCGTGCAGTCAAGACCAAGACAACACAAACCAACCAAAGTGAAGAAAGCACAATATATTCAACAATTAATCTATGTATATGATCAAGGAATTATACAATAAAGTGGAAATAGCTTTATGGGAAAGGGACATATTACTGTATCATATTAATGGAAAGTAAAGATTACAACCTGAGCCTTGATGTCACAAACTTCCTTTCGATGGCCCTTGGCTCTGACACACACACTTGCTCACTTGCATGAAGAAGATCAACCCCTTTGGATAAACTTGCTGGAGTCTTCAAGCTGTTGTAGCTTCAGTCCTTCACACAATTCTTTCACTAATTCTCCAATGAATCTTGCTTAACCTTGCTTAACCTTTTCCATGAGAATTCCCTCAATATATAAGAAAGAATGAATTAGTTACTTGGATAAGAATGATCCCAAGATATCAGGGAATCCAGTACTAGGATAACAATTCGAATGCCATCTCATCCTTCTAGAAGATTCCCTTCTAGAAGCATCGAGAATTCATCTTTTTCCTTGCTTTAGAAAGAGTTCACACCCTAGCAGTTCAACACACTGCAAACTTCTCACACCCTGGCTTAAGGCAACCTATGAGAATCATGCATTCTCGCAGGAAAATATACTAGTAGCCTGCGAACAATATTCAAAAATGAGTTTTCTGGAAGAGATGAAAATAATTTTTTCTCAGGAGAAAGTTCTTATGAAGAGCCTGAGTACACCATCATCAATACATCATCATGATGATCAAAATCACGGGTAACAATGTCCCCGACGAGGTCCGAGTATAGCAAGTTGGGTATTGAGCTTGTATCTCCTGAAGACAATCGCTCTCACATACCCAAGAAACCCTCAATGGCGGAAGAAAAGAAAAACGACGGAGCAGATGATCCTATCAATCTGTTGCTTGAGTAAACTCTCATGCGAGAGAGGGACGAAATGATGGAGAATTTTACTCACATCCTTCAACGCCTGCCGATAGCATCAGGTGCATCTTCATCAAACGACCACTTTGGAGGCACCTCGCCTTTCAAGGTACAAGTTAATTTTGATATTCCTGTATTTGAAGGACAGATAGATGCAAGAGCCATAGAAAAATGGTTAGCTTTGCTAGAAGGTTATTTCTCTGTTCACAATTTTTCCAACAAAGAAAAGATCACCTTCACACTCCATAAAGCTCTCCCCCATGTCAAACATTGGTGGGAAACTTACTGGGAGCAAAGTTCCACAGAGGAGTCTAGAATATATGGGGCCGATCCCACTTGGGATTTTTTGTGGGTGCGGTAAAGAAATAGTATTACCCCGTCGGCAACTATGAGGACCAATACATGAGATGGACCACACTGTGGCAAGAAAGGGGCCAAGCAATTCCAGAGTTCACCAATACCTTCCATACCTTGCGCACCAAGCTGGGTATCAAAGAATCCGAATGACATTTGGTTCTAAAATACCGTGGGGCTCTACACAGATACATCCATATTCAAATGGATTTTCTGGACATCTCATCACTCAGTGCTGCTTATCGATATAATGTTAAAATTGAGCAGAAATTTAAGCACCAGAACAAACGGGAATTCGGGTCTGCAAATCCGCAACAACCAAAGTATGACAAAAATGGCCCTAAAAAACACTCTCCTGAAAACCAGTCCAAGACACATGAAAAGAAGGGTCATGGGAAGACGAAGAAGGACACCGGAAAATGGTGCGATTTCCACAAAATCCCCTGGCACAAAACCGATGAATGTCACTCGAAACAGTCATTGGTGGTCGAGATCAAAGACAAGGAGCCAAACCCTGATTCAGAATCTGATTCTGAAAATATTAGTAAAGGATAGATCATTGACGCAGACCCCACTGCTATTGTCATGACCACACCAATTCAATCAGAAGAACCAATAGATCCTGAAGAGGGGGAGCACCTTTTTCATTCACAGATGTGGGTGAAGGGGACCCCACTGCATTTTATTGTTGATAGCGGAAGCCAGAAGAACCTCATCTCAGCAGAGGTCGTCAAACAGTTGGGATTGTCGACAACACCACACCCTCAACCATACAACATTGGGTGGCTTTGCCAAGGACAAGATCTACGTGTCAGCCAACAATGTCGATTGTCATACGACATCCAACCCTTCAAGGACGAGGTATTATGTGATGTTGCCCCACTGGATGTCTGTGATGTTCTCTTGGGCCAGCCATATATGTGGAATCGCCATGCTGTTTATGAGTCTCGACCCCGTAGTGTCATTGTTACTTTGGGGGGTCATCGCTACAGAATACCAGAGGTAGTTCCAACTATTGTTCCACCTAAAAAGTGTCGCAAGGTAGTATCTCATACTACAAAATTCAGCTTCTTCACAATCTCTTCAAAAGGGGAACAAAAGGACATTGCAACCACTACAGTCTCGCCCCCTGAACCTTCTATCCAACAAAAGCAGGTCGACAAGGTTGCAACAAAGCAAAAAGATTCATTCTGCACACCTTCCTCTCATGTAGCTCGACTTGTTGAACAACCTCAATTTCAACAGATTCATGACAGACTTCCAAAAACTAAGCAGCGCGACGTCTCTAGCAATACAAGAAGCTCACCCAAATGCAGATCCAACAAACACTTTTACCTCTCCCCCGGGAACTCAACGCAATGGAGATCATTGCTTCCTAAAGAGGGAGGATTGATCCAGGTGGATATTGGTGGCCACCCACCTTTTCCGACCGGCTCAAAACAATTTTCTGGCAATTTTGGCAATTTACTATTTTTAGCAGGTTTTAACTTCCAGGGCCATTTTGAGGGCCTACATGAAGGTTTTTCGAGATTGAGGTTCTCAATAATATCCAAAGGCATGATTTCTCCCCCAAAATGAATCTTCTCGGTGATACCTTTCCAACGAGCTATCATACGCCTAAAACATAGATCGTATGCAAAAGTTACGACCCGGGAAGTTGATGTACTAACTTACCCAAATGGGGCCCACATGAATTTTGGTGCTTCATCTCCTAGGGTTAGGTTTTTGGATATCTAGGAATTTTGGCATTCCTGTTTATCATAAAAAGGCCTCTAGAGCCTCATTGTAATCATCTTCTTGCGAATTCGAGTAGCCATCACATCTCTTCTCAGAGATAAGCTGCCACCATTCTAGCGAGTCTTTCACTCTGTATTTTTACAGTCTATGTACATTTATTTCATTAATAGAAATCGTGTATTACTGTATCTCTGTGTTTATGGTTGCATCTCTGCTATATTTTTGTTATATTATTGGATATACGTGATATCTCTGTGCATTTCTTTATTATATCTCCGCTCTCATTTCGTGCCGAAAATAATCAGGATCAGTGGTATCAGAGCATGCTCCTCTTGATCGTTTTTTTAGTGCATGTACCCAACGAGGTCCGAGTATAGAAAGTTGGGTCTAGAGCTTGTCTCTCTTGAAGATAATCGCTCTCGCACACCCAAGAAACCCTCAATGGCGGAAGAAAAGAAAAACAATGGAGCAGACGATCCTATTAATCTGTTGCCTGAGCAAGCTCTCACGTAACAGAGGGACGAAATGATGGAGAATTTTGCCCACATCCTTCAACGCCTGCTGATAGCATCAGGTGCATCTTCATCAAATGGTTACTTTGGAGGCACCTCGCCTTTCAAGGTACAAGTTAGTTTTGATATTCCTGTATTTGAAGGACAGATAGATGCAGAAGCCCTAGAAAAATGGTTAGCTCTGCTAGAAGGTTATTTCTCTGTTCACAATTTTTCTGACAAAGAAAAGATCACCTTTGCACTCCTTAAAGCTCTCCCCCATGTCAAACATTGGTGGGAAACTTACTGGGAGAAAAGTTGCACAGAATTGTCTAGAATATATGTGACCGATCCCACTTGGGATTTTTTGTGGGTGCGGTAAAGGAACAGTATTACCCTGTCGACAACTATGAGGACCGGTACATGAGATGGACCACATTGTGGCAAGAGAGGGGCCAAGCAGTTCCAGAGTTCACCAATACCTTCCATACCTTGCGCACGATGTTGGGTATCAAAGAATCTGAACGACATTTGGTTCTAAAATACCGTGGGGCTCTACACAGATACATCCAGACTGAAATGGATTTTCTAGACATCTCATCACTCGGTGCTGCTTATCGATATGCTGTTAAAATTGAGCAAAAATTTAAGCACCAGAACAAACAAAAATTTGGGTCTGCAAATATGCAACAACCAAAGTATGACAAAGACGACCCTAACAAACAGTCTCCAGTAAACTAGTCCAAGACACAGGAAAATAAGGGTCACGGGAAGACAAATAAGGACACCGGAAAATGGTGCGATTTCCACAAAATCCCCTGGCACAACACCGATGAATGTCACTCGAAATGGTCATTGGTGGCCGAGATCAAAGACAAGGAGCCAAACCCTTATTCAGAATCTGATTATGAAAATATTGGTAAAGGATAGATCATTGACGCAGACCCCACTGCTATTGTTGCGACCGAAACAATTCAACCAGAAGAACCAACATATCCAAAAGAGGGGGAGCACCTTTTTCATTCACAGATGTGGGTGAAGGGGACCCTGCTACATTTTATTGTTGATAGCGGAAGCCAGAAGAACCTCATTTCAATAGAGGTCGTCAAATAGTTGGGATTGTCGACAAAACCACACCTTCAACCATACAACATTGGGTGGCTACGCCAAGGACGAGATCTCCGTGTCAGCCAACAATGTCGATTGTCATATGGCATCCAGCCCTTCAAAGACGAGGTATTATGTGATGTTGCACCACTGGATGTCTGTGATGTTCTCTTGGGCCAACCATATATGTGGAAGCGTTATGATGTTTATGAGTCTTGACCCCATAGTGTCATTGTTACATTGGGGGGCCATCTCTACAGAATACTAGAGGTAGTTACAATTATTGTGCCACCTAAAAAGTGTTGCAAGGTAGTATCTCATACTGCAAAATTTAGCTTCTTCACAATCTCTTCAAAAGGGGAACAAAAGGACATTGCAACCACTACAGTCTCACCCCTTGCACCTTCTATCCAACAGAAGAAGGTCGACAAGGTTGCAACAAAGCACAAAGATTCATTCTGCACACCTTCCTCTCATGTACCTCGACTTGTTGAACAACCTCAAATTCAACAGGTTCATGACAGACTTCCACAAACTAAGTAGCGCGACGTCTCTAGCAATACAAGCAGCTCACCTAGATGCAGATCCAACAAACGCTTTTCCCTCTCCCCCAGGAAATCAACACAATGGAGACCATTGCTTCCTAAGGAGGGAGGATTGATCCAGGTGGATATTGGTGGCCACCCACCTTTTCCGACTAGCTCAAAACAATTTTCTGGCAATTTTGGCAATTTACTATTTTTAGTAGGTTTTAACTTTCGGGGCCATTTTGAGGGCCTACATGAAGGTTTTTCAAGATCTAGGTTCTAAATGATAGTTGAAGGCACTATTGAGCACCCAAAATGAATCTACTTGATGATAGCTTTCCAACGAGCTATCATACGCCTAAAACGGAGATCGTATGCAAAAGTTACGACCCCAGGAAGTTGATGTACTAACTTACCCAAACGGGGCCCACATGACTTTTGGCGCTTCATCTCCTAGGGTTAGGTTTTTGGATGTCTAGGAATTTTGTCATTCTTGTTTATTGTAAAAAGGCCTCTAGAGCCTCATTGTAATCATCTTCTTGAGAATGCGAGTAATCGTCACATCTCTTCTCAGAGATAAGCTACCACCATTCTAGCGAGTCTTTCACTTTGTATTTTTATAGTCTCTATACGTTTCTTTCATTAATAGAAATCATGTATTACTGTATCTCTGTGTTTATGGTTGCATCTCTGCTATATTTCTGTTATATTATTTGATATACGCGATATCTTTTTGCATTTCTTTATTATATCTCTGCTCTCATTTCGTGCCGAAAATAATCCGGATCAGTGGTATCAGAGCAGGCTGCTCTTGATCCTTTTTTCAGTGCATGTCCCTGACGAGGTCCGAGTATAGAATGTTGGGCCTCGAGCTTGTCTCTCTTGAAGACAATCTCTCTTTCACACCCAAGAAACCCTCAATGGGGGAAGAAAAGAAAAATGATGGAGCATATGATCCTATCAATCTGTTGCTTGAGAAAGCTCTCACGCGACAGAGGGACGAAATGATGGAGAATTTTTCCCACATCCTTCAATGCCTGCCGATAGCATCAGGTGGATCTTCATCAAATTACCACTTTGGAGGCACCTCTCCTTTCAAGGTACAAGTTAATTTTGATATTCCTGTATTTGAAAGACAGATAGATGCAGAAGCCCTAGAAAAATGGTTAGCTCTGCTAGAAGGTTATTTCTCTGTTCACAATTTTTCTGACAAAGAAAATATCACCTTCGCACTCCTTAAAGCTCTCCCCCATGTGAAACATTGGTGGGAAACTTACTGGAAGCATCTTATCGATATGCTGTTAAAATTGAGCAAAAATTTAAGCACCAGAACAAACGAGAATTCGGGTCTGCAAATACGTAACATCCAAACTATGACAAAGACGACACTAACAAACAGTCTCTGCAAACCAGTCCAAGGCACATGAAAAGAAGGGTCACGGGAAGATGAAGAAGGACACCAAAAAATAGTGCGATTTCCACAAAATCCCTTGGCACAACATCGATAAATGTCACTCAAAATAGTCATTGGTGGCCGAGATCAAAGACAAGGAGCAAAACCTTGATTCAGAATCTGATTCTGAAAATATTGGTAAATGACAGATCATTGACGCAGACTCCACTGCTATTGTCATGACTGCAACAATTCAACCAGAAGAACCAACAGTTCCTGAAGAGGGGGAGCGCATTTTTCATTCACAGATGTGGGTGAAGGGGACCCCGCTGCATTTTATTGTTGATAACGGAAGCCAGAAGAACCTCATCTCAGCAGAGGTCGTCAAACAATTGGGATTGTCGACAAAACCATACCCTCATCCATACAACATTGGGTGGCTTCGCCAAGGACGAGATCTCCGTGTCAGCCAACAATGTCGATTGTCATACGGAATCCAGCCCTTCAAGGACGAGGTATTATGTGATGTTGCTCCACTGGATGTCTGTGATGTTCTCTTGGGCCATCCATATATGTGGAAGTGCCATCCTGTTTATGAGTCTCAACCCCGAAGTGTCATTGTTACTTTGGGAGTTCATCTCTACAGAATACCAGAGGTAGTTCCAACTATTGTTCCACCTAAAAAGTGTCGCAAGGTAGTATCTCATACTGTAAAATTCAGCTTCTTCACAATCTATTAAGAAGGGGAACAAAAGGACATTGCAACCACTACAGTCTCGCCTCCTGCACCTTCTATCCAACAGAAGCAGGTCAACAAAGTTGCAACAAAGAACAAAGATTCATTCTGCACACCTTCCTCTCATGTAACTCGACTTGTTGAACAACCTCAACTTAAACATGTTCATGACAGACTTCCACAAACTAAGCAACGCGACGTCTCCAACAATACAACCAACCCACCCAGATGCAGATCCAGCAAATGCTTTTCCCTCTCCCCCGAGAACTCAATGCAATGGAGACCATTGCTTCCTAAGGAGGGAGGATTGATCCATGTGGATATTGGTGGCCACCCACCTTTTCCGACTGGCTCAAAACAATTTTCTGGCAATTTTAGAAATTTACTATTTTTAGCAGGTTTTAACTTTCGGGGCCATTTTGAGGGCCTAAATGAAGGTTTTTCGAGACTGAGGTTCTTAATCATAGTTGAGGGAATGATTGACCCCCGAAAATGAATCTCCTCGACGATACCTTTCCAACAAGCTATAATACGCCTAAAACAAAGATCGTATGCAAAAGTTACGACCTCGGGAAGTTGATGTACTAACTTACCCAAATGGGGCCCACATGACTTTTGGTGCTTCATCTCCCAGGGTTAGGTTTTTGGATGTCTAGGACTTTTGGCATTCCTGTTTATTGTAAAAAGGCCTCTAGAGCCTCATTGTAATCATCTTCTTGTGAATGCGAGTAGCCGTCACATCTCTTCTCAGAGATAAGCTGCCACCATTCTAGCGAGTCTTTCACTCTGTATTTTTACAATCTCTGTACATTTATTTCATTAATAGAAATCGTGTATTATTGTATCTCTGTGTTTATGGTTGCATCTCTGCTATATTTCTATTATATTATTGAATATAGGCGATATCTCTGTGCATTTCTTTATTATATCTCCGCTCTCATTTCGTGCCGAAAACAATCCGGATTAGTGGTATCGGAGCAGGCTGCTCTTGATCATTTTTTCAGTGCATGTCCCCGACGAGGTCCGAGCATAGAAAGTTGGGTCTCAAGCTTGTCTCTCTTGAAGAGAATCAGTCTCACACACCCAAGAAACCCTCAATGGCAGAAGAAAAGAAAAACGATGGAACAAACGATCCTATCAATCTGTTGCTTGAGCAAGCTCTCACGCGACAGAGGGACGGAATGATAGAGAATTTTTCCCACATCCTTCAATGCCTGTCAATAAAATCAGGTGCATCTTCATCAAACGACCACTTTTGAGGCACCTCGCCTTTCAAGGTACAAGTTGATTTTGATATTCCTGTATTTGAAGGACAGATAGATGCAGAAGCCCTAGAAAAATGGTTAGCTCTGCTAGAAGGTTATTTCTCTGTTCACAATTTTTTCGACAAAGAAAATATCACCTTCGCACTCCTTAAAGATATCCCCCATGTCAAACATTGGTGGGAAACTTACTAGGAGCAAAGTTCCATAGAGGATTCTGGAATATATGGGGCCGATCCCACTTGCGATTTTTTGTGGGTGCGGTAAGGGAACAATATTACCCTTTCGCCAACTATGAGGGCCGGTACATGAGATGGACCACACTGCGACAAGAGAGGGGCCAAGTAGTTCTTGAGTTCACCAATACCTTCCATACCTTGCACACGATGATGGGTATCAAAGAATCCGAACGACATTTGGTTCTAAAATACCGTGGGGCTCTACATAGATACATCCAGACTGAAATGGATTTTCTGGACATCTCATCACTCGGTGCTGCTTATCGATATGCTGTTAAAATTGAGCAGAAATTTAAGCACCAGAACAAACAGGAATTTGGGTTTGCAAATCTGCAACAACCAAAGTATGAAAAAGACGGTCCTAAAAAACAGTCTCACGAAAACTAGTCCAAGAAACAGGAAAAGAAGGGTCACGGGAAGACGAAGAAGGACATAAAAAATGGTGCGATTTCCACAATCTCCCCTGGCACAACACCAATGAATGTCGCTCAAAACAATCATTGGTGGCCGAGATCAAAGACAAGGAGCCAAACCCTGATTCAGAATCTGATTCTGAAAATATTGGTAAAGAACAGATCATTGACGCAGACCCCACTGCTATTGTCACGACCACAACAATTCAACCAGAAGAACCAGTAGATCCTAAAGAGGGGGAGCACCTTTTTCATTCACAAATGTGGGTGAAGGGGACCCCGCTGCATTTTATTGTTGATAGCAGAATCCAGAAGAACCTGATCTCAGCAGAGGTCGTCAAACAATTGGGATTGTCGACAACACCACACCCTCATCCATACAACATTGGGTGGCTTCGCCAAGGACGAGATCTCCGTGTTAGCCAACAATGTCGATTTTCATACGACATCCAACACTTCAAGGACGAGGTATTATGTGATGTTTCCCCACTGGATGTCTGTGATGTTCTCTTGGGCCAACCATATACGTGGAAGCACCATGTTGTTTATGAGTCTCGACCCTGTAGTGTAATGGTTACTTTAGGGGGTCATCTCTATAGAATACTAGAGGTAGTTCCAACTATTGTTCCACCTAAAAAGTGTCGCAAGGTAGTATCTCATACTACAAAATTCAGCTTCTTCACAATCTCTTCAAAAGGGGAACAAAAGGACATTGCAACCACTACAGTCTCGCCCCCTGCACCTTCTATCCAGCAGAAGCAGGTCAAAAAGGTTGCAGCAAAGAAAAAAGATTAATTCTACACACCTTCCTCTCATGTAGCTCAACTTGTTGAACAACCTCAACTTCAACATGTTCATGACAGACTTCCACAAACTAAGTAGCGCGACGTCTCTAGCAATACAAGCAGCTCACCCAGATGCAGATCCAGTAAATGCCTTTCCCTCTCCCCTGAGAAATCAATGCAATGGAAACCATTGCTTCCTAAGGAGGGAGGATTGATCCAGGAGGATATTGGTGGCCACCCACCTTTTTTGACTGGCTCAAAACAAATTTCTGACAATTTTGGCAATTTACTATTTTTAGTAGGTTTTAACTTCCGGGGCCATTTTGAGGTCCTACATGAAAGTTTTTTGAGATCGATGTTCTCAATGATATTCTAAGGATTGATTGGGCCCCCAAAATGAATCTCCTCGATGATACCTTTCCAATGAGCTATCATACGCCTAAAACAGAGATAGTATGCAAAAGTTACGACCCTGGGAAGTTGATGTACTAACTTACCCAAATGGGGCCCACATGAATTTTGGTGCTTCATCTCCTAGGGTTAGGTTTTTGGATGTCTAGGACTTTTGGCATTCCTATTTATATTAAAAATGCCTCTAGAGCCTCATTGTAATCATCTTCTTTCGAATGCGAGTAGCTGTCACATCTCTTCTCAGAGATAAGTTGCCACCATTCTAGTGAGTCTTTCACTCTGTATTTTTACAGTCTCTGTACATTTCTTTCATTAATAGAAATCGTGTATTACTGTATCTCTGTGTTTATGGTTGCATCTCTGCTATATTTCTGTTATATTATTGGATATACGCGATATCTCTGTGCATTTATTTATTATATCTCCGCTCTCATTTCGTGCCGAAAATAATCCGGATCAGTGGTATCAGAGCAGGCTTCTCTTGATCATTTTTTTAGTGCATGTCCCCGACGAGGTATGGGTATAGCAAGTTGGGTCTCGAGCTTGTCTCTCTTGAAGACAATTTCTCTCGCACACCCAAGAAACCCTCAATGGTGGAAGAAAAGAAAAACGACGGAGCAGACAGTCCTATCGATCTGTTGCTTGAGCAAGCTCTCACGCGACAGAGGGACAAAATGATGGAGAATTTTGCCCACATTCTTCAACTCCTGCCGATAGCATCAGGTGCATCTTCATCAAAAGGCCACTTTGGAGGCACCTCGCCTTTCAAGGTACAAGTTGATTTTGATATTCCTGTATTTGAAGGACAGATAAATGCAGAAGCCCTAGAAAAATGGTTAGCTATGCTAGAATATTATTTCTCTGTTCACAATTTTTCCGACAAAGAAAAGATCACTTTCGCACTCCTTAAAGTTATCCCCCATGTCAAACATTGGTGGGAAACTTATTGGGAGCAAAGTTCCAGAGAGGAGTCTGGAATATATGGGGCTGATCCCACTTGGGATTTTTTGTGGGTGCGGTAAAGGAACAATATTACCTTGTCGACAACTATGAGGACCGGTATATGAGATGGACCACACCGCGGCAAGAGAGGGGCCAGGTAGTTCTGGAATTCAACAATACATTCCATACCTTGTGCACCAAGATGGGTATCAAAGAATCTGAACAACATTTGGTTCTAAAATACCATGGGGCTCAACAGAGATACTTCCAGACTGAAATGGATTTTCTGGACATCTCATCACTCGGTGCTACTTATCGATATGCTGTTAAAATTGAGATAAAATTTAAGCACCAGAACAAACGGGAATTCGAATCTGCAAATCCTTAACAACCAAAGTATGACAAAGACAACCCTAACAAACAGTATCCCGAAAACCAGTCCAAGACACAGGAAAAGAAGGGTCACGGGAAGACGAAGAAGGACACCGAAAAATGGTGCGATTTCCACAAAAGCCCCTGGCACAACACCGATGAATGTCGCTCAAAACAATCATTGGTGGCTGAGATCAAAGACAAGGAGCCAAACCCTGATTCAGATTCTGATTCTGAAAATATTGGTAAAGGATAGAACTCAGACCCCACTGCTATTGTCGCGACCGCAAAAATTCAACCAGAGGAACCAACAGATCCTGAAGAGGGGGAGTGACTTTTTCATTCACAGGTGTGGGTGAAGTGGAGCCCACTACATTTTATTATTGATAGCGAAAGCTAGAAGAACCTCATCTCAGCAGAGGTTGTCAAACAATTGGGATTGTCGACAACACCACACCCTCAGCCATACAACATTGGGTGGCTTTGCCAAGGATGAGATCTTCGTGTCAGCCAACAATGTCGATATTCATATGGCATCCAGCGCTTCAAGGATGAGGTATTATGTGATGTTGCCCCACTGGATGTCTGTGATGTCCTCTTGGGCCAGCCATATATGTGGAAGCGCCATGCTGTTTATGAGTCTCGACCCCGTAGTGTCACTATTACTTTGGGGGGTCATCTCTATAGAATACCAGAGGTAGTTCCAACTATTGTTCCACCTAAAATGTGTCACAAGGTAGTATCTGATACTACAAAATTCAACTTCTTCACAATCTCTTCAAAAGGGAACAAAAGGACATTGCAACCACTACAGTCTCACCCCATGCACCTTCTATCCAACAGAAGCAGGTCGACAAGGTTGCAAAAAAGCACAAAGATTCATTCTGCACACCTTCCTCTCATGTAGCTCGACTTGTTGAACAACCTCAACTTCAACAGTTTCATGACAGACTTCCACAAACTAAGCAGTGCTACGTCTCCAACAATACAAGCAGCTCACCCAGATGCAGATCCAGCAAATGCTTTTCCCTCTCCCCCGGGAACTCAACTCAATGTAGACAATTACTTCCTAAGGAGGGAGGATTGATCCAGGTGGATATTGGTGGCCACCCACCTTTTTCGACTGGCTCAAAACAATTTTCTGGCAATTTACTATTTTTTGCAGGTTTTAACTTCCGGAGCCATTTTGAGGGCCTACATGAAGGTTTTTTGATATCTAGGTTCTCAATGATAGTTGAAGGAATTATTGATCCCCAAAATGAATCTCCTCGATTATACCTTTCCAACGAGCTATCATACGCCTAAAACGGAGATCGTATGCAAAAGTTACGACCCCGGGAAGTTGATGTACTAACTTACCCAAACATGGCCCACATGACTTTTGGCGCTTCATTTCCTAGGGTTAGGTTTTTGGATGTCTAGGAATTTTGGAATTCCTATTTATTGTAAAAAGGCCTCTAGAGCCTCATTGTAATCATCTTCCTACGAATACGAGTAGCCGTCACATCTCTTCTCATAGATAAGCTGCCACCATTCTAGCGAGTCTTTCACTCTGTATTTTTAGAGTCTCTGTACATTTCTTTCATTAATAGAAATCGTGTATTACTGTATCTTTGTATTTATGGTTGCATCTCTGCTATATTTCTGTTATATTATTGGATATACGCAATATCTCTATGCATTTATTTATTATATCTTCGCTCTCATTTCGTGTCGAAAATAATCTGGATTAGTGGTATTAGAGCAGGCTACTCTTGATCATTTTTTCAGTGCATGTCCCCGACGAGGTCCGAGTATAGAAAGTTGGGTCTCGAGCTTGTCTCTCTTGAAGACAATCGATCTCTCACACACAAGAAACCCTCAATGGCGGAAGAAAAGAAAAACGACGGAGCAGACGATCCTATCAATCTGTTGCCTGAGCAAGCTCTCACGTGACAGAGGGACGAAATGATGGAGAATTTTTCCCGCATCCTTCAATGCCTGTCGATAGAATCAGGTGCATCTTCATCAAATGGCCACTTGGAGGCACCTTGCCTTTCAAGGTACAAGTTAATTTTGATATTCCTGTATTTGAAGGACAAATAGATGCAGAAGCCCTAGAAAAATGGTTAGCTCTGCTAGAAGGTTATTTCTCTGTTCACAATTTTTCTGACAAAGAAAAGATCACCTTTGTACTCCTTAAAGCTATCCCCCATGTCAAACATTGGTGGGAAACTTATTGGGAGCAAAGTTCCACAAAGGAGTCTGGAATATATGGGGTCGATCCCACTTGGGATTTTTTGTGGGTGCGGTAAATGAACAGTATTACCCTATCGGCAACTATGTGGACTGGTACATGAGATGGACCACACTCTGGCAAGAGAGGGGCCAAGCAGTTCTAGAGTTCACCAATACCTTCCATACCTTGCACACCATGTTGGGTATCAAAAAATCCGAACGACATTTGGTTCTAAAATACCGTGAGGCTCTACACAGATACATCCAGACTGAAATGGATTTTCTGGACATCTCATCACTCGATGTTGCTTATCGATATGTTGTTAAAATTGAGCAGAAATTTAAGCACTAGAACAAACCAGAATTCAGGTTTGCAAATTTGCAACAACCAAAGTATGACAAAGACGGCCCTAACAAACAGTCTCCCGAAAACCAGTCCAAGACACAGGAAAAGAAGGGTTACGAGAAGATGAAGAAGGACACCGGAAAATGGTGCGATTTCCACAAAATCCCCTGGCACAACCCGATGGATGTCGCTCAAAACAGTCATTGGTGGATGAGATCAAAGACAAGGAGCCAAACCCTGATTGTGAATCTGATTCTGAAAATATTGGTAAAGGACAAATCATTGATGCAGACCCCACTGCTATTTTCGCGACCGCACCAATTCAACCAGAAGAACCAACAGATCCTGAAGAGGGTGAGCACATTTTTCATTCATAGATGTGGGTGAAGGGGACCCCGCTGCATTTTATTGTTGATAGCGGAAGCCAGAAGAACCTGATCTCAGCAGAGGTCGTCAAACAATTGGGATTGTCGACAACACCACACCCTCAGCCATACAACATTGGGTGGCTTCGCCAAGGACGAGATCTTTGTGTCAGCCAACAATGTCGATTATCATATGACATCCAACACTTCAAGGACGAGGTATTATGTGATGTTTCCCCAATGGATGTCTTTGATGTTCTCTTGGGCCAGCCATATACGTGGAAGCACCATGCTATTTATGAGTCTCGACCCCGTAGTGTCATTTTTACTTTAGGGGGTCATCTCTACAGAATACCAGAGGTATTTCCAACTATTGTTCCACCTAAAAAGTGTCGCAAGGTAGTATCTCATACTGCAAAATTCAGCTTCTTCACAATCTGTTCAAAAGGGGAACAAAAGGACATTGCAATCACTACAGTCTCGCCCCCTGCACCTTCTATCCAATAGAAGTAGTTCGACAAGGTTGTAACAAAGCACAAAGATTGATTCTGCACACCTTCCTCTCATGTATCTCGACTTGTTGAATAACCTCAACTTCAACAGGTTCATGACAGACTTCCACAAACTAAGCAGCGTGACATCTCCAACAATACAAGCAGCTCACCCAGATGCAGATCCAGCAAACGCTTTTCCCTCTCCCCCGGGAATTCAATGCAATGGAGAACATTGCTTCCTAAGGAGGGAGGATTGATCTAGGTGGATATTGGTGGCCACCCACCTTTTTCGACTGGCTCAAAACAGTTTTCTGGCAATTTTGTCAATTTACTATTTTTAACAGGTTTTAACTTCCGGGGCCATTTTGAGGGCCTACATGAAGGTTTTTCAAGATCAAGGTTCTCAATGATAGTCTAAGGCATGATTGATCCCCCAAAATAAATCTCCTCGATGATACCTTTCCAACAAGATATCATACGCCTAAAACGAAGATCGTATGCAAAAGTTACGACCCCGAGAAGTTGATGTACTAACTTACCCAAACGGGGCCCACATGACTTTTGGTGCTTCATCTCCTAGGGTTAGGTTTTTGGATGTCTAGGAATTTTGGCATTCCTATTTATTGTAAAAAGGCCTCTAGAGCCTCATTGTAATCTTCTTCTTGTGAATGCGAGTAGCCGTCACATCTCTTCTCAGAGATAAGCTGCCACCATTCTAGCGAGTCCTTCACTCTGTATTTTTACAGTCTCTGTACATTTCTTTCATTAATAGAAATCGTGTATTACTATATATCTGTGTTTATGGTTGCATATCTGCTATATTACTGTTATATTATTGGATATACGCAATATCTCTGTGCATTTCTTTATTATATCTCCGCTCTCATTTCGTGCCGAAAATAATCCAGATCATATACTATTCGATTGGTTTTGGACATTGCAGCACAAAACAAGTGGCCTATTTATCAAATGGATGTCAAGTCCACCTTCTTGAATGAAGTGTTAAATGAAGAAGTGTATGCATATAAATCACCTAGATTTGAAGTTAAAACACAAGAGCATCGAGTGTACAAATTAAAGAAATCTTTGTATGGTTTGAAGCAAGCTCCGCGAGCTTGGTATAGTAGAATTGATCATTATTTACTCAAAGATGGTTTCAGTAGGAGTAAAAATGAACCTACTTAGTATATCAAGGTAAATCAACAAGATAATATTCTCAACCTATGTCTTTATGTTGATGACATGATCTACACAGGAAACATGATGTTAGAGGCATTTAGATCAGCCATGAAAAATGAGTTTGAAATGAAAGATCTTGGATTAATGAAGTATTTCTTAGGCATTGAAGTAGAACAATCTAATCATGGTATATATATTAGTCAACAAAAATATGCTGCTGAAGTTTTAAAAAAGTTTAAGATGGAAAAGTGTAAGCCTGTTGACACTCCTATTGCTCTTGGCACTAAATTAAGCAAGGAAGATTTTTGATCAATAATAAGTTCCACATTGTATAAACAACTTGTTGGTAGTCTTATGCATCTTACTACTACAAGACCTGACATAACATATGCAGTAAGTTACATTTCCAGGTTTATGGAATCTCCTAAGGATTCTCATTGGAAAGTTGGTAAGAGGATCTTAAGATACATTGCAGGTACAACCACTTATGGTTTGTGGTACACAACTTCAATAGACAATATGCTTACAGGTTACACCGATAGTGATTATGCAGGCAATGTTGATGGAAAAAAAAGTACTTCAGGATATGTTTTTCTTTTGGAAAGAATTTGATTTCATGGGCATCTAAGAAGCAACCCGTAGTTTCTATCTCTTCTGCAGAAGCAGAATATGTTGCAGCAACAACAACAACATGCCATGCAGTTTGGCTTAAAAGGCTTTTGATGGATTTTGGATATACGACAAAAGAACCTATTTCAATTTTTTGTGACAATAACTCTACTATTTCCTTGTCAAAGAATAATGTGTTTCATGAGAAAAGCAAACACATTGATACTCAATTTCACTTCATTCGTGAAATCGTAAAAAATGGTGACATTTTTCTCAAATTTTTTGGTTCTAAAGCTCAGCTAGTTGATATCTTCACTAAACCTTTGGGAACAGATGTTTTTCAATTTCAACGTCAAATTTTAGGCACTATTAATAATGTAATCCTCAAGATTAAGGAGTGTTAGGAGTTGTAATTATGTTAAACAAATTAGTTAGTGAAACAATTTTTACAGTTACTCTCATTCATAAACTGTAAAACTGTCAATTGCATAGTATTTATATAATTAATATGAAATCAATTAGATGAGTTCATTCTCAAACTTTGGGGTGTTCTTCCATTGAGAAACAGTAAAACTGCCAATTGTATAGTATTTATATAATTAATATGAAATCAATTAGATGCGTTCATTCTCAAACTTTCGAGTGTTCTTCCTTCTTTATTACTTTCAATGATGACCATGACGCTCTATCCTTGGCCAATGATGGCCAACCGCCAATTTTTATCGAGTTCCATTGTTAGTATTACTGTAAAAATCCTGAGGGAGCAATTTCATGGGAAAAATCGGGGTTAAAGGTAAATATATCCTCCGTAGTAAAGTTTTCCGATTGCTAGGTCATGCGAGCACTATTCCAGAGGGTTCATGAATTGATAAGATGGGAAAATCAACAAAAGAAGAAGAAGAAGAATTAATTTTAATGTCCACGAGCCTAACAATAGCCTATGGGACAGACTGCCTCACACAATGATTTCAACAATTGATCCCTTTTCCTGTTCAACTTGATGATGAGCTCCCCTAATTTCTCCACTGTCCCCTCGCTAAATAAGTCATTCCAAGAGCTGGCTGTCAAGATATTTATATAGTTGTCCCTGCTGTCTTTGAAAGCTTCACACTCTAAAATGAAATGCTTCTGAAGAACACACGACCCACACTAAGAAGGGGGGGGGGTGAATTAGTGTGTGAATTATTTTAACAATTTCTTTTCACAAGTTACCGGTTAAAACATAATTGAATAGATTAAGAACGATCACATCATAATTATAATGAACATAAAGAACCATATGTTTGTATAAGCTTTGTATAATTCATATGAACATAAATATGAATATATGTGATCAAGGATTTTCTTTTTAGCACCAACTAAAGTTTTCAGCACCAACTGAAATAAGGAGCACCAACTCCTCGAAGAGCACCAACTCTCTACCAAGACCCATCTTGCTGCAAGTCCCAACTTGCTGATAGAACCCAGTCTATCCAACTAGAGTCTATTCAACTCCAGTAGTAGTGATCCATTATAGAATCAATGATCAGAGATATACTTTAAGACACTCATCGCCACATTTCATCTTCTCTGTTATTCACATTTTCTTTCCTCTGATATCTTCTTGGAATCTGCTTCAACTTTTTATCTTTTATTCTGGACTGCAGAGACACTTTCTTCTCACCACTTTTTCTCGTTTATATAATCTTCAAACTGGTGTGAAATTTAAAACAACGTGTCCCTTTATTTGAACCATTGTACCTTTTCATTTAAAATGATAATCTAAACTTTAATTAATATCATTTTTCTTTTTATTCTTTATTCATATTTTCATGATTTATTCTCTTTTAATCATGACTTTGTATCGGTTCATTTTTGTCATAAATTGATCATAGTCATGGATCAATTTAATCCTTTATACTCGATGCCTAATCTCTGTTATATTTACAGAGACCGGATTCCGTGAAGGCGCTTCCTTCAAACCATCACATATGACCGTGCGTTACATAACCATGTGCTTTACCAATTATAGCGACATGTTATAATTTTCTTTTAATATTCTTATAGCATATGACCAACGGCGGTGACCAAATGCTAAGATTGAACGAGTGCTTGAGAACTTTACCAAATCAACGGTCGTGATTCAATTTCCTGACGAGATGGAAGGCTGACGGGATTTCGGTACTTTTCCCTTCAAGTTATCATGAATTCCAATATTACAAAACTCACGATCATGAAATCGCCGAAACAATCGGTCGGTTCATATTACTCACTGATATGGACGACTGTCGGGATTTCGATGCTTTGCCCATCGAGTCTTCATGACTTACTACATTTCAAAATTCCCGATTATGATATCGCCGATACAATCAGACGATTCATGTTTATCTAGCAGAGATACATCAATGGTCCACCTTAAAGCTTAATCCGATCCCTTCTTTCCTTAATCGAACGACTGTGTCTTAATCAGGCATTGATATGTGTGGCTGTCGGGATTTCATTTTTTTTTTCCTTCGAATCATTGTGACTTCCAATAGTCCCTTTCAACGTTTCAGCATTCAGGACTTCGTGATGTTGGAGTTTTTGCTTACAATGAAAAACTCTCGAAGTGGTAACTCTCGATACTATGGATCATCTGACGCATGTCCCTTTCAAAGTTTCGACATTCGAGACTTTCAGACTATAGAGTATTTGCTTAGTGGTGAAATATCCCGAAGTAGGACTCCCGGAGTAATGTAAACGCTTACGTCACTTGATGACATGTCACCAGCCTATTGGCTGCCACATGTCATACATATTTGTGATTTTCATGTACCTGAAATGCTGTATCAACTTGACACTTGTCAGTGTCTTATTGTGCCACGTGTCCTTAGCTGACGTGTTTTGCTGAGTCATTTTTTCTTGGTTCAAATCCAATGGCTCTCCAATGCTTTCAAGATCTGACGACCCACGATTCTATTGCGATTTCACATTTCTCTATTTGGAAGGTTAGCACTTCCAGTTTTTGACTTTCTAGTCAGCGAAGTGTTGAACCAACGCCATGTGTCCTCTGGCTCAACGACCATGATTCGTTCTCGATCCAATGGTTTGGATTGGATCACGAATTCATGTTTTGGTATTTCAAGAAGCATACTCCGTTCTCTCAACTCACAATCTCCAAATTCTTGAAATTTGGTATTCCACTCTCGTCAGATCGACGACCCACGTCGCTCCTCCTGATCGCGATCCTTATCTTATCGTGATTTCATGTTTTGGTATTTCAAAGGTTAGAGAACCTCCCTTCTTTCGAGTCTTGATTTCCAGATATCTGCTTACATTGGATCGACGGTCCACGATCCTCCATGATCCAATGGTCCAGATCATATCACAATTTCGCATTTCGCGAGTTCATGCAACACTGTCAACAAAATTACAATCACTTGCCACATGTTCTCTTGATCCAATAGATCATATCATTTCTTTACTTTTGAGTGTTAACTAACTCTTGGGCTTATCCTCCTTGCATCTCCACTGGATCCGATGACTAACGTGTATTCTTGAAGCAGATCAATGGTCATGATATTTCAATGGTCCTCAAGCCCACGGTCACTCAAATGAATGATGTGCGTTGTATCAGGTGATCAACATGGTCAAAATCTTTGATCGGACGGCTACTGAGCTTCTCATTTTGATCAGATGGCTGTTGAGGTTTCTTCACTCTGATCGGACAATCGTTGAGGCTCTTCATTCACTAACTCTCCTGAGATTTAATATAATCAGTCACTAGTTCTCCCGAGCTTTGGTCTCTGTGTTTGCTAACCCTCCTGAGATTTTATCATAGGATTGTTGATCCTATCGTGATCAACAATAATAACGAATTTCTTTTGCAACCTGATACACTCTGCAATGTGCTCTTTCTTTTGAGCTTTGGTCTTCATACTTCTCGCTCATCCTGTTTGCTCCTCCTCCTGAGCTTGCGCTTTTCCTTCTCTTCATAATGTATGACATCTTCTGCTAACTGATATACTATTGACATCAATGACAATATTTCCAACAATCTCCCCCTTTGTCATTGAGGTCAACACACTAACTTCATATGCAAAACTCCCCTTGTGTTGATGCTTTCCTTTTATGAAGTTTTCCTTTATATGAAGTTTCTCTCCCCCTTTGACATCAATGGCAAAGGGTTTCTTCTCCTATGATATGTCTGTATAAGTACTTCTCTGACCACTGGTAACTATGTATGTTACTAACCAGACTGAACTTGGGTAACTCTTCCTACAGACATGTCCTGCAAGTCATAACTGAATGACTCCCCCTGTCAATATGCTCTCTTTGTGCTTTTGAACCCTCTCCCTCTTTGTTTCTGAAAAGGCATCTCTTCCTGACAAGGTTTCATCCCTTGTTGACTTACTAACTTCTTATCTTAGTTGATTTTGATTTTTTGTGTTTCATATGAGTAGTCTTCTTGATACAAATTTTTGTAGTGATCGAGTCTTTTCAAAATCTAATCCAATTACTTTCTTATTTTCTAACCAGAACTTTCCTTGGGTTTTTACTGACTGTTCTCCCCCTTTGTTTCTAAAAGGGTAGCTTTTTCTGACAAGGTTTCTTCTCTGGTTATTTCTGCAGGATGTCATTTTCCTCATTTTGTACATAAGAATGTTTCTTCTGCACATGTCGTTGTATTACTGGAACACTGCACAATTGTAGCTCATTTTATTCAAACAACTCTTGGATTTGCCGATTGATTCTCATCGATCTCTAACTAGGATACCAAATGTTTTTATATCATCCACCTTGACATTTGTACTCTCAACAATCTTATGTATCCTAAGATTGTAGAATTTGTATGCTTTCTTGGTAGTAGCATATCTAAGAAAATTACCTTCATCAGATTTGGCATCAAATTTTTTGAGATTCTTCTCAAGCTTTTTGATATAACCCTTACTTCCAAATACTTTGAAGTATTTTATAGAATGAGCTCTCCCAAAAATGGTTCACAAGGAGTTTTACTACTGTTAATCCTGAGCTGACCTCTATTCAATATGAAAACTGATGTGCTTACAACTTCCCTCCAATATCAATACTAATTGATGGAATATCCATCAGATAATTAGCTTCATGTTCAGGGTCCTCATTGGGATAGGGACACTTGGATGCAGAATGACCAATTTTTCCACAGTTAAAACATTTGTAAAGAGGTTTGCCTTTGTACTTCCCTGATCCTTTCTGACGTTTTCTAATGAAATTGGCATCTTCCACATCAGATTCTTCATGATGGCTGGATTGAGGTTTTTTCTCTTGATTTATCTTTGTGTCGGATGCTTTGAAAGCTATTTCATCTTTTGATGATTTATCATGCCCTTTTCTCATTTCATATGCTGTAAAGATTCCATGGGGCTGCTCAACTGTGAGTGTATTTAGATCGGATCTATCTTTAATTGAAGAAATCTTTGCATCATATCTCATAGGTAATGACCTTAAGATTTTGTGCACAATGGGTTTATCTATAACTTCTTTTTGTTGTTCTAGGATCGAAGATTCATGATCAACGTCATCATTGTGTGCACCGGAAGATTCTTTATCCTTGTTTTGAGAATATTCCTGATTATAAGTTTTATCCCCCAAACTCCTATTATTAACTTCATCAATTTCAGGAGCAATATTTTCCTCATCTTTCTTATTTGGTACTTGGGATTTTATTTTCCATATCTTCTTATTTACTCTTGTTGTCATATTGTGTGAAGCATTTCTTATTAACTGTTTTCTTGAGTTCCAACAGTTATAGGCTTTGTTACCATATTCACCACAACTATAGCATCTCATAGTGTAACAATGTGCAGCAATATGTCCAACATGATTGCAGTTCCAACATCTTATATTGTTGTTGAACCTACCAATTTGTTTTCTTCCATGATGCCTACAGTCCAAGGCTTTATGACCATATTCATTACAAGCAAAACAATAACCTTTAAAGACACTCTCATACCTTTTTTGATTCATCCATGAAGGTGTCTCCCTTCTGAACTTGATTTGAGGACTAGAAATAGCTTCTGGATGTCTTCCATGACCAGATCTTTTGAATTTTGTAGTGTTGCTTTTATTTCTTGAATGTGTAGAAACTGAGTCATACCTGCTTTTAATTTTTGCAAATGAAGAAGTTGTTTCGGACCTGTCTTCATCCTTTACAACTGAAGGAACTATGTCAAACATGTTTTCACCTTTTACAAATGAAGGACCTGCATCAGATTTCTTAGGGATACTAATCTTTTCCTTATTGTATCCAAGGCCATATTTGTCACTTGGTGATCTCTGACTATCCAGGATCTCATCCAGGGTCATGGAGCTAATCAAGAACTTGTTTTGGGTGTCTGACTTCTGAACCTTCTTTCTAAGATGTACAACTTTTGCTTCCAGCTCATGACAAGATTCTTCCTTTTTGTCCAACTGGTTCCTTACTACCTTTTCTTGCCTTTTGGCTTCTTCAAGTTGGATTTTAAGATTGACATAGTTTTCCCTTAGTTCCTTTAGATCTACAATGTTTTTGCTTGAGACATCATCTTCCTTCTTTTCTTCTTTTGCTGGACTTATTTCATTTTTCAATCTCTTGTTTTTCTCTTCATTTTCTTCTGTTAGACCAACAACTTTTGTTTTCAATCTTTTGATCTCATCTTCTTTGTTTTCTAACTAAATCTTTTTCTCAGATATGATTTCTTTATTGTATTTGAGCTTTTCTTTTATTTCCAGGATATGCTTCTGATTTCCAAGCTCATGATTTTCCTTCTCCTTTTCTTTTACTTGATTAATTTCTTTCTTCAGCTTCTCTATCTCCTCTTCTTTCTCTTCTAACTGATTGTCCTGTTCATATATTATCTTATCAAAGTCCTTGAGCATTTCCTTTATTTTCAAGACATGTTTTTGATTCTTTTCAAGGAATTCTTGAGTGTAGTCATGAAGATAGTTATAGTCTGATTCATTATGGTGATAGAGGTATTCATGGAAACTCTAATCAACCTTTTCTTTGGCCTTTGATAGTTCTTCTTCTTCTTCTTCCATGGGATAAATGCTAACATAAAATTTT
Organism: Picea engelmannii; assembly: GCA_009831015.1. Classification (NCBI taxonomy): domain Eukaryota; kingdom Viridiplantae; phylum Streptophyta; class Pinopsida; order Pinales; family Pinaceae; genus Picea; species Picea engelmannii. Next base: position 244,067 of record ML799513.1, on the reverse strand, counting down.
GTTATTGTATATGAATCTTATTCTTTACTTGCAGAGGAGGATTTAATATCACTGCTATTGCAGTCGAAATATTGCGGGGAGTCCTTACTTTTATTGATGGATGAGTCTTCATCTTCATCCTTGATAGGAATGTCTTCCATGTCTTTATTTTTTATTTGATACATATTTTCTAACTTCAGCCATAAGTCCTTGGCGGATGCGCATAGTCCTATTCTTGTCTTGACTGTATCTGATAATCCATTGAGAAGAATCTTCAATGCCACTTCATTGTTCTTCCTTGCTCTTCTTTGGACTATAATTTTGGATAGATTCTTTGATGTAGTTAAGTCCCAGGGCTTGCTTACTACTGAATTCCAAACCTTAGATCCTTTTGAATTCAATTTTTTTTTCATATTTTCTCTCCATGAGGAATAATATGTTCCATCGAATAAGGAGCTTCAATTGTGGAGAGAGCCATGTGTCCACCCATTTCTTCAGGATCCGCCTTCCAGTGTTTAAACTATGTTTGAAGGAACCTTGCTCTGATACCAATTGAAGAAAACATGGCCCACACTAAGAGGGGGGGGGTGAATTAGTGTGTAAATTATTTTAACAATTTCTTTTCACAAGTTACTGGTTAAAACATAATTGAATAGATTAAGAACAATCACATCATAATTATAATGAACATAAATAACTAGATGTTTGTATAACCTTTGTATAATTGATATGAATATAAATATGAATATATGTGATCGAGGATTTTCTTTTTAGCACCAACTAAAGTTTTCAACACCAACTGAAATAAGGAGCACCAACCCCTCAGAGAGCACCAACTCTCTGCCAAGACCCAGCTTGGCACAAGACCCATCTTGCTGCAAGTCCCAACTTGCTGATAGAACCCAGTCTATCCAACTAGAGTCTATTCAACTCCAGTAGTAGTGATCCATTATAGAATCAATGATCAAAGATATACTTTAAGACACTCATAACCACATCTCATCTTCTTTGTTGTTCACATTTTCTTTTCTTTGATATCTTCTTGGAATCTGCTTCAACTTTTTATCTTTTATTCTGGACTACAGAGACACTTTCTTCTCACCACTTTTTCTCGTTTATATAATCTTCAAACTGGTGTGAAATTTAAAACAACGTGTCCCTTTATTTGAACCATTGTACCTTTTCATTTAAAATGAAAATCTAAACTTTAATTAATATCATTTTTCTTTTTATTCTTTATTCATATTTTCATGATTTATTCTCTTTTAATCATTACTTTGTATCGGTTCATTTTTGTCATAAATTGATCATAGTCATGGATCAATTTAATCCTTTATACTCGATGCCTAATCTCTATTATATTTATAGAGACCAGATTCTGTGAAGGCGTTTCCTTCAAACCATCACATGTGACCGTGCGTTACATAACCACGGGCTTTACCAATTATAGCGACATGTTATAATTTTCTTTTAATATTCTTATAGCATATGACCAATGGCAGTGATCGAATGCTAAGATTGAACGAGTGCTTGAGCGCTTTACCAAATCAACGGTTGTGATTCAATCTTCTGACGAGATGGAAGGCTGACGGGATTTCGACACTTTGCCCTTCGAGTTATCGTGAATTCCAATATTACAAAACCCACGATCACGAAATCGCCGAAACAATCGGATGGTTCATATTACCCACTTATATGGAAGACTGTCGGGATTTCAGCGCTTTGCCCATAGAGTCTTCATGATTTACTACATTGCAAAATTCCGGATTATGATATTGCTGATACAATCGGACGATTCACGTTTATCTCGCGGAGATACATCAACGATCCACCTTAAAGCTTAATCCGATGCCTTCTTTCCTTAATCGAACGACTGTGTCTTAATTAGGCATTGATATGTGTGGCTGTCGGGATTTTGTTGTTTTTGCCTTCGAATCTTCGTGACCTCCAATAGTCCCTTTCGACGTTCGGGACTTTGTGATGTTGGAGTTTTTGCTTACAACGAAAAACTCTCGAAGTGGTAACTCTCGATACTATGGATCATATGACGCGTGTCCCTTTCGGAGTTTCTACATTTGAGACTTCCGAACTATAGAGTATTTGCTTAGTGGTGAAATATCCCGAAGTAGGACTCCCGGAGTAATGTAAATGCTTACATCACTTGATGATGTGTCACCAGCCTATTGGCTACCACGTGTCATACATATTCATGATTTTCACGTACCTGAAATGTTGTATCAACTTGACACTTGTTAGTGTCGTATTGTGCCACGTGTCCTTAGCTGACGTGGTCTGTTGAGTCCTTTTGCCTTGGTTCAAATCCAACGGCCCTCCAACTCTTTCAAGATCCGACGACCCACGATTCTATCGCGATTTCACGTTTCGCTATTTGGAAGGTTAGCACTTCTAGTTTTTGACTTTCCAGTCAACGAAGTGTTGAACCAATGCCATGTGTCCTCTGGCTCAACGACTAGGATTCGTTTTCGATCCAATGGTATGGATTGGATCGCGAATTCGCGTTTTGGTATTTCAAGAAGCATGCTCCGTTCTCTCAACTCGCAATCTCTGAATTCCCGAAATCCGGTATGCCACTCTTGTCAGATCGACGACCCACGTCGCTCCTCCTGATCGATGATCCTTATCTTATCGTGATTTCGTGTTTCGGTATTTCAAAGGTTAGAGCACCTCCCTTCTTTTGACTCCTGATTTCCTGATATCCACTTATGTTGGATCGACGATCCACGACCCTCCATGATCCAATGGTCCAGATCATATCACGATTTCGCGTTTCGCGAGTTCATGCAACATTGTCTTTGACTTTCCTGATTTGCGAGTCAATGAAATTACAATTACTTGCCACATGTCCTCTTGATCCAATGGATCAGATCATTTTGCTACTTTGGAGTGTTAACTAACTCCCGGGCTTATCCTCCTTGCATCTCCACTGGATCCGACGACTAACGGGTATTCTTGAAACAAATAAACGGTCGCGATATTTCAATGGTCCTCAAGCCCACGGTCACTCAAATGACTGATGTGCGTTGTATAAGACGATCAACATGGTCAAAATCTTTGATCGGACGGTTGTTGAGCTTCTCATTTTGATCAGACGGCTACTGAGGTTTCTTCACTCTGATCGGACAACTCCTGAGGCTCTTCATTTACTAACTCTCCTGAGATTTAATATAGTCAGTCGCTAGTTCTCCTGAGCTTTGATCTCTGTGTTTGCTAACCCTCCTGAGATTTTATCATAGGATTGTTGATCCTATCATGATAAACAATAATCACGTATTTGTTTTGCAACCTGATATACTGTGTAATGCGCTCTTCCTTCTGAGCTTTGGTCTTCATACTGCTCACTCGTCCTGTTTGCTCCTCCTCCTGAGATTACGCTTTTCCTTCTCTGCATAATGTATGACATCTTCTGCTAAATGATGTACTGTTGACATCAATGAAAATATTTCCAACAACTTTTCTGTTTCCACTTTTTCGGAGGTGTAGAACACACACACCCTTTCTTCCCAAGCTTCTTTTGGTCTTTTCCAGCGCCCAGTTTCACAACGGAGTTGATGGGAATTGGTTCTTAATTGGGCAATAAGCATTTTGGCTCTCCAAGATATATTGGCCCCGATGTACGCTTTTTGATGATGATTGTATGTGGGGTTAAACTCTTCAATATAATACTCTTTATTTCTCCCGAGCCCTTTATCCCAAGTTCGCTTGTGGAACCTATCAATAACAAAAGCCTTTATCTCTTTACTATTCGTAGGGCACTTGTTCAAGTGGATATCCCATTTACTAAGCCATTTAATATTTTGTCTCATCCACGCTTCTTCCTTTTGCACAATATGTTATTGAAGATGACCTTAGGCCACCAACTGTCTTCCATTTGCTCAATTTTTTTTAGATATCTTATGAGACAGACCATAGCAATTGCTTCAATAGGAGCAACCCCCATTTCACTTAGCATGATATCATAAGGGACTGAACTTTTAATTTTAAACTTGTTTGTGATCAAGCGTTTTTGAATCTTCTCAATTTGTTTCCACCGTAAGTCAGATGTGCTGCTGGCCCACACTCCACACTCATATAGAACCACCGGGATCACTAAAATCCCAAAGAGAGTTTGCATAGTCTTCCAATCCCATAGCTCTACTTCTTTACATCTATTTTGAAAAGCATAGAACACTATCCAACCTCCCAAAGTTCTTTTCTTTCTGTAGCCTTCCCGACTTAGATTTTTGTTGAAGTCAATTCCGAGGTATTTGTAATCTGCCACTTCTTCAAGGGTGTTGCCTTCAAAGTAGAACTTATGTTGCTTATGTTTTCTTTTGCTAGAAAAAATTACCACTTTCGTCTTGCTAGTATTGACTT
>ML799513.1:222056-236403 GCA_009831015.1 Picea engelmannii | reverse complement strand
TTTTGCTATTTTACCCCTACCTAAATTATAGAAATAATTCCATAAATTATGGTGGGCAATAATTTATAGTAAAAATGTCTAATTGCATGAATTATGGAGGAACAATTTAACAAAGTCAAATGGGTAGACACACATATTTTTTCTCTCTCACACTTGGGAAGTGATCTAAGGAACATACCAAAGTTTCTAAGAAGTTGAAATTTTCCGAGTTACTTAGTGATGTTCTAGAGTTTAATAAAGTAATATGGTATATCAATGGAAGTAATTACCACTTGTGGGAAATTGTGCTTGTCTAACTTAACACTAGAAAATAAACATGGTTAGCCGTATGCCATCTAGTATATGATGGATGTGTGTTGGTAGCCATATGACATTGAGTATATGATGGGTGTGTGTTAGTCATAGTAGAAGATGTATCATTTGGAGGGTCATTGTATATAGTTGTGCACAAGATAAATTGATCTCCTCTAGGAGATGCTTTTTGTTGTTCTTGTTTCTTGTTCCGGGAAAGTCACAGGTAATAGCTTTGAGAAGGAGCTATAATGACGGTCGCATGAGGTAGACATGGAGGGCAAGACCTTCCAACATGATATCAAGGAGAGACATTGCCAGACATGATGCTCAAATACATGAAGTCTTTAGGAGCAATTTACCTCCCAGGACAAGACCATGCCAAATAGCAGAGACAGTGCTAGTGATCATGGATACAACTAGTCAAGACCGATTGTAGCACAACTATGGTGATAGATCCAAGTAGAGGAGGTTGTACTACATCCAGAGGGAGTAGAAATTGAGTTACCACCAAAGAATGAGGAAGAGCTACCTTCGGTGTTAGAGGGAGAGAAGACAGAGGAGGAGTCACCTCCAACTCTAGAGGGAGTGTTGACATTTGAGGAAACATCATGAGACATTCTCCATGGAGGGTCCTTTGTGGACTAGTAGGGGGGAATGTAGACTTCATTTTGACGTGCCTCAAATGGTGAGATGAAGGAACCAAGACATTTGTTTCACAAAGAAACCTTGATATGTCTTGTGAGACATTGGTTCCATGAGGGAACCTCGATACGTCTTAGACATTGGTTTCAGGAAACCTCTATATGTCAAATATGGTCCAAGATGACATTACCTTTCAGAGGGAGACAATTAATCCTATTGATCAAATTGGTCCCGTTAATCCTGTAGCTCCAGTTAATGTTCCCAGTTATATTGAAATAGGTCAGAAGAGACCTGCATGGGCTCGTCAGACTCTGCAAGAGGTAGAAAGACATGCAACTCCTTGTGGTACCTTCCAAGTGAGCAAGAGACCTTAGAGATATTTTTGTTATGTTGCAGCTATGAGACACATCATTCATTTTCAACCTTCCTGTTATGAGGAGGAAACTAGTCATCCGGTATGGAGAGATGTCATTATGGAGGAGTATCAGTCCATCATGAAGAATGATGTGTGGGATATTGTTTCGAGACTTGAGGGGAAGTTTGTTGTGACTTCAAAATGGATCTATAAGATCAAACACACAATTGATGGGAGCATCGAGAGGTACAAAATGAGATTTGTTGCTAGAGGATTCTCTTAGGTGGAGGGAATAGATTATGAGGAGACATTTTCTCATGTTGCTCGATACACTTCTATTTGGATGATTATTTCTTCTGCAACATCCATGGGTTGGGGAGTACATCAGATGGATGTGAATACAACCTTTCTCAATGGATAGATTGAGGAAGAAGTATACATAGAGAAACTAGATGGTTTCATGATATATGAGGAGTCTCATGTGTGCAGGTTGAAGAAGGCCTTATATGGAGTCAAGCAAGCACCTCGAGCTTGGTATGCAAGGATTCATGGGTAGCTGATGAGTTTGGGCTTCAACAAAAGTGTTGTCGATCCCAACCTATACTACAAGACTATTAATGGTGGGTCCCTGATTTTGGTCCTCTACATTGATGATTTATACCTCATCGGTATAGAGAGCCTTATTGTTGAATGTAAGTATGCATTGGCCTTTGATTTTGAGATGAAGGACCTTGGTATGATGCAATACTTCTTGGGACTAGAGGTGTGGAAGATAACTCATGAGATCTTCCTGAGTCAGGGGAAGCACACAGTTGAGATATTGAAGAAGTTTGGGATGTTGATCCGAGTCACTTATCCAAGAAGGGATAAGTGGGTTTGGGCTTATAGCCCAACATCCCTTGTGGAGAGCACATGAGGACATGTTAAAGGAGTTTACCTTGACATCACACACTATGGGGAGTTGACCCTAGTGTTTCTAGAGAGAGTAGCCTCTAGAAGTCCACATGGGAGTGCCATGTGTGACAAACCTTTTGCTACTACAATGGTTGTGTACCACTAGCGGATACTGTGTGTCTCTAGACAATAACCGTGTACTACTACAGTGGTTGTGTACCACTAGTAGTGACTATGTGTCATTAGACAATAGCTTTGTGCTACTACTAGTGGTTGTGTACCACTGGATAATAGTTGTGTACTACTGTGGAAATATACCACCCTAGCTAAGAGGGAGTGTTGATGTTTTAGCATTGAGAGAACCTTCTCCTAGATTGGGCTACAGACCTATTATTCCCAATTTAGGGATAACTAAGGAGATTATGTCTCAAGGCCCATAGGTCCTAGACATGGAGTATCGAGAGCCAAATCAACTTGAGCATGGACCTGGAGGGCCCATCTTTTCTTCCTTCAGCGCCTCCACTTTCTCAGCAGCAACAACATCCATCACCTCGGCCTGGTCCTGTAGCAGAAGTGGTTCTTGCTCCATGAGGTAATGAGTCCGGGTATCATGGTATGTGTCACTCTGATCCTCAAAACCTTTGAATATGTGCATTTGATTCTTTTTGTTTCTAACGGGTGCTTGGATCTTATACTTATCCACTTGACCATATCTAGGGGGAATGACAGGATGCCCTAGTAAGCTTATGCCCATAGGTTTTGAGTTGCCACTGGGGGGATTCATGAGAAGCCATCATCCGCTCCCACCATACGTACCACTTTTCATCTTTCTCCCGCTCATCCATCCCATTACACTGGACCGGGCATTGGGTTGGCCAAATATTTAAGGGTTGCACCTTACCTTGTGGGAAGAAGGGGCTAAAGGCCCAGAGGGTAAAAGTAGATGGAAAAAGATAGAAGCCAAAGAATGAAACCTCAAGATGCTTCACCCAAGGATCCCCAAGAAAGAAGTAAAAGGATTCTCAACAAGAAACAAAGGGACCCATAAAAAATAATAAAACAAGACCTTGTTAGAGGATATGGGGTCTCATCACGAGCCAACCTATTAGGTCCATGGACATGTAGCGGTATGACACTACCAGCAGCTGGTCACCACAGCAGGGTAGTGGCTCTTGGTGGCATAGCCAAGATAAAGGGGGTCTCATCACGAGCCAACCTTCTCATTTCTGTGAAATGCTTGTGGGTAACATTGCCACCACTGGTCACCACGCCAGGGCAGTGTCCCCTGACTATATTCTTAAAAAAAAAGAAATAAGAATAAAGATAAAAGGCATGAATGGGCTTGGAAACATTTGCATCCATGACAGGTGCAACTAGCCCTCTACAGAGGCACTCACATGTAAGCCATGAATTTCCCTGCTATCACTACACCCCTTGCCCAAACATCCCTTATCCACTTCATCCACTCACATGGCTTGGATTTGATCTCTCCCAAAAACACCCCACATCTAGTGAGCATTGGCCCAATAAGACGCCCTGTCACTTCCTCCAAACTTGGCTTGTAGATTAGTATAATGTCTTTGAGCACTTGACTGGGTAAAGGGGGTTTTATGCACATGTTTAATAAAACTGATGATTAGATGTGATTGACATTACTATGATCCCTGTGACTTATGAGCCCATGGAAGGCATATATGTTGATGTGCAGGACCATACCCGACGGATAGGTACCCTTATGGACAACTACACATGGGGAGATGATTAGTTCGAACCTCCATGGGGCTGGAAGCTCATCAAATGGATGATGAGACCCCAATAGGGGGCAAAGACAGATCAGAGGGTTTGCACCAGAGAAGAGGAGGACGTTCCACCAGAGGCAACTTAACAGAGCCTTACCCACATGGGTTGTACCTTTTCCACTAGGACGTTGGCCTTGGAAGGCCCATAATGTCACCCATGACACCTTGTGACATCATCCAACGCTGTGGAGGTTTTGGGAGGTAATTATGTGCCAAGTGGCAGCTTCCAGAGGCCCAAGGAGGGCTAATGTTTTTCTTTAGGAGGCCAATGTTGCCCTAAAAGGGGCTAACGTCACCCTAAAAGGGGATAACGTCACCCTAAAAGGGCATGACGTCACCTTTATTTGCTTGATTAGGGTTTTATCATGACATTTAATGTAAAAACAATATTATTATGTATTTTTGGCCTTGTTGGCCTTTTGTGACCTAAAATTAAATTAAGGTCATTGGTATGGTATAAATAAGAGAGCTAAAACTCTCTTTTATTCATCATCTTCGACTCACCACTTGGTGAGCTCTGAAATTTTCGGCCCGTCTAGGGTCTTTAGCTGAAATTGCTAGTGTGCACTTGTTGAAGGAGGCTTATCTTGGCTATTTTTGGCATTTTTCTTGGTGGAAGGTTTATAACTAGGGTTTGGCTTGATGAATGCTTGGTAAATGTAAGTGAATTTTTGCAATCCTTCCTTTACTTGAATGGTTATAGTATTTTACTTGCATTTTGTTAATGAAATTTGCTGAATAAACCCTAGGGAATAAGCACATGTTGGTGTCCTTATTTTAATTCCCTACTAGATTATGCCAATGAGCCATTTTTGGTTTTGAAGAGATTGCTAGGGCCTTTCCATTGAACTAAAGAAGGAGGAAAACACATTAAGGCCTAGGGTTACTACACCTTAGTGAGTTGTTGCCCCCTAGGGTTTGATTGTTGAAGCCTTGGCTTATCAACACTTCACCATCAAGTTCCTCTTGTCTTTGGCTATATTATTATCATATTGTTCCTTCAACTCTGCCGATACTTTTGACTCCATTTTCTCTATGAATGCACTGATCTAAGATCTTTATGCTTGAGTGCCTTGATCACAAACTTCAAACATCCAATACCTTTGAACAATCACTAACAACTACTAACCCTAGTTTAAGATTGACTTACTAACCCTATTGCTGCTATTATCCATTTATGTTATAGTCACATTCTTGCATCATCTTAGCTTCTTTAATCAATTGAGAGATTGATTAATGCATGGTATTATTTGCTTCTAATGAATGATGGTATTGTGACATTGATGATTAAATCATTCTTGCTCATTATGAAGCATTTATAAAGCATTTATTGTAAAGTGACATATTGTTATTATTGCTACTATACGTCATTGATTGATTCATCAATAATATTAGTGAATTTCTTTAGTTGAGAAATTCCAATTATATGAAGTACTAACCAACAAGTGACCTTGAAAATATAGTTTCTTGTTTCTTTGTTCTAGGCAGGTACATTTCTGGTTATTATTATCTTTTATTGGTTGTTTAGCTGGACTTTCTTATTGGTGGTGACTTGTGAGAGGGAAACTTTACTTGGTCTTTTATCCATTGCCTTCTCAAAACCCCAGGTCACGGGGGACGTCTCCCCTAGGCCTACCACCCTAGATAGAAAGGGACATCCTATTGAGGTGACAGTGATAGGATAGTTTCCCGCTGCGTCAGTTTGTCTCCATTTACCTTTCCTTTACATCCAAGTACAAACTGTACGATACCGTTTTGGCACCGTTTCCGGGGAACACTAAGTCAATTCTCCTCAAAAGATGACACTTTTTTAGTAAGCCTTTCTTCAAAGAGTCTTTATCTTACAAGCTTACCTAGCGACTCCACTAGGGACGATTCCCTTGTTTCTTTGATAATTTCAAGAAAATTATCCGACGACTCCATTGATGACGAAGCCAACTATGACTTCTCAATGGGACCTGTGAAACTTCACACCTTTGGACACGAGTAAAATCCCAGGATACCCTCGACAAATGCCCCTGAAATATGAAAAGTGGATCCCTAGATTCACTATTAGTGATGGGGAAAGACCCGACTATCACATGAGTAATTTTTGGGCTTTCTTTCAACTCCACCCTATCAGTGATGACGCTGAAGACTTTGTAATGACACTTTTCTTTGCCACTCTGTATGGAAATTCTAGGAAATGGTATGGTACTATCCCTGTCGCTAGCATCACTTCTATGGACCAGTTAGAAGAAACCTTTCTCATGAGTTGGTGTATGAAATTGGAAGATATCCAAATATTACTTAAAGCACTCGAATACATAAGACAAACTGAGGATGAAAATTTCAGGGATATCGAGGGTAGGTTTAAGATATTGCTATACTAGATTCCTAGAAGCCATTATCCCGAAGACAAGTACCTCGTGTATCTCTATACCAATGCACTTTTGGTGCATTTAGGTTTCCTCAACAAAAAGGGTCCAAAAACACTCCAAGAAGTTTATAACATGGTTGTAGAAATTGAGGCAAATATATCCTTGTTTAAGGAAGGACATCCCTTTACCCCAGATGCCTTTAGTTTAGAGAGATTAGTTTCCCTTGAGATCTTTACTGAAAATTCACAAGAAAGAAGGGAACAAGTCATTGACCAGCAGGATGCAAACATGGTTGAGGAGTTGGAACCTAAGAAAAATGATGAAGTATCAACCTGTGCTCCTCCCTCTGACGAAGCCATCCACGAGCCTTTTCCCCCTGTACAAGAAGAAGAGAATGAGGTTAGTCACTTTCCTTTTCAGGATCTTGATAATGCCTTGTTTTATGATTCAGAGAAGGAGGAAGAAATGGAATCCTTGGGCAAGGTAGATCTTCCTTGTTGTACATTTGAAGATGTAGGGGCAATTTATGAGGATGAAACAATGATGCATGTTGAAAACACCCAAGTCCTTAAAGTTCCTGCACAAGAAGAAACAAACCCAGTAAGTTATCCTCCTCTCCAAAATTTTGATGATTCTTTGCCTTATGATTTGGGAAATGAGGAGGATATGGATGAGACCTTACATGTTTTGAATCCTCCATGTTATGATACACATAGTGACATAGTTGATATTGATGAGTTCATACATGTTGGAAGATGTAAGTGAGATGTACTTGGTTACGATGTGGAGCCCATTTATGATATTGAGAACCATTTCCATGTGTTTCCTTTACAGTTATCAAAACAAGTTACTTTTGATTTTGACCAGTGGCAACAAGGAGATGATATGATTACCAATACTTTCCAAACACCCAAGGTTGACCTAGTCCCGTATTTTCCTGATGATTTTCGGTCATACCTTGAGGATTTTGATCAGTACTCCTCTGAGCGCTTGGATTCATTCCATGGAGAAATTTACCAACGACTGTCATGCTCAAGTCTTGATAGTAGTAAGGACATTGTTTTCCTGAAGAAGGATTCTTGTCACAACTTTCTCCAGCCACCTCCTATTACTTTACCTTGTCGTGTCATTAAAGGTGTAGTTGGGAAATATGTATTTTGTATTGATTTTCCTCTGAGGCAAACCCTAGAGTTCAAGGGTAGGTTGAATACCTCAAGAAGAAGTCTGTCATCTAAGCCTTTCAACCTTCCCTTAAAAGTTTGTCAGTCATCGACTAGATCCTTGTCGATCCTTTCCTAGGTAGCCAACTTTCAGACCTTATGAGTCAGTTTTTTGAACCTTTGAATTTTCACGATCCCTTCCTAAAGTGGATTGAGCACTTTCCTCACAGAATGACTTGGCATGATTTTATCCCTCCCACCCACCTCCATGAGTTAGACTTTATGGTTTCCGATGATACAATACATTCTCTAACCCATGTTATTTTTGTGCTTAACTTATCAATTTTTTGGTTTATGATGAAGCATAGGCAGGTATTATGAGACATTGCTAGGATGGTTTCACTGGTCATTTGACTACACCTAGCATTCAACTGAAAGGCAAGTACAGGTGAGTAGGCATTTGCATTCATTGTATATACCATTTTCATTTCATGGTAGAATAGTTTTCTTTCACATTTGTACATATGCTTTCTTTCATTATATATATATGAACTGGGGGTGATATCACCACCCCAAATGACTGCTAACGACTTTATGTTGAGATCAAGAAGGTTATAGGTTATTCCAGAGATGATGAGGTTTTCATGTGCTCTACGGTGAACATATGTCCCCGAGTTGGAGCCAGATGTTATCTCTAGTTTATGGATAACTAAGGAGATTATGTCTCGAGGCCCACAGGTCCTAGATATGGAGTATCGAGAGCCAGATCGAATTGAGCATGGCCCTGGAGGGCCCATATTTTCTTCCTTCATCGCCTCCACTTTTTCAACAACAATAACATCCATCACCTCGGCCTGGTCCTATAGCAAAAGTGGGTCTTGCTCCATGAGGTAATGAGTCTGGGTATCATGGTATGTGTCACTCTGATCCTCAAAACCTTTGAATATGTGCATTTGATTCTTTTTGTTTTTAACAGGTGCTTGGATATTATACCTATCCACTTGACCATATTTGGGGGGAATGACAGGATGCCCTAGTAAGATTGTGCCCATGGGTTTTGAGTTTCCACTGGGGGGATTCATGAGAAGCCATCGTCCGCTCCCACCATACGTACCACTTTCCATCTTTCTCCCGCTCATCCATCTGATTACACTAGACCGGGCATTGGGTTGGCCAAATATTTAAGGGTTGCACCTTACCTTGTGGGAAGAAGGGGATAAAGGCCTAGAGGGTAAAAGTAGCTGGAAAAAGGTAGAAGCCAAAGAATGAAACCTTGAGATGCTTCACCCAGGGATCCCTGAGAAAGCAGTAAAAGGATTCTCAGCAAGAAATAGAAGGACCCATAAAAAACAATAAAACAAGACCTGGTTAGAGGATAGGGGGTCTCATCATGAGCCAACCTATTAGGTCCATGGGCATGTAGCAGTATTACACTACCAACAGATGGTCACCACGTCGGGGTAGTGGCTCTTGATGGCATATCCAAAAGAAAGGGGGTCTCATCACGAGCCAACCTTCTAATTTCCATGAAATGTTTGTGGGTAACATTGCCACCACTGGTCACCGCGCCAGGGAAGTGTCCCATGACTAGATTCTTGAAAGAAAAAGCAATAAGAATAAAGATAAAAGGCATGAATGGGCTTGGAAACATTTGCATCCATGATAGGTGCAACTCACCCTCTACAGAGGCACCCACAGGTAAGCCATGCATTTCCTTGCTATCACTGCACCCCTTTCCCAAACATCCCTTATCCACTTCATCCACTCACATGGCTTGGATTTTATCTCTCCCGAAAACACCCCACATCCAGTGAGCATTGGCCCAATAGGAGACCTTGTCACTTCCTCCAAACTTGTCTTGTATATTAGTATAATGTCTTTGAGCACTTGACTGGGTAAAGGGGGTTTTAAGCACATGTTTAATAAAATTAATGATTAGATGTGATTGACATTGCTATGATCCCTATGACTTATGAGCCCATGGAGGGAATATCTGTTGATGTGTAGGACCATACCCAACAGACAGGTACCCTTATGGACAGGTACACATGGGGAGATGATTAGTTCAAACCTCCATGGGGCTGGAAGCCCATTAGATGGATGTTGAGACCCCAGCAGGGGGAAAAGATAGATCATAGGGTTTTCACCGGAGAAGACGAGGACGTTCCACTAGAGGCAACTTAACAGAGACTTACCCAAGGGGGTTGTGCCTTTTCCACTAGGACGTTGTCCTTGGAAGGCCCATGACGTCACCCATGACAACTTGTGACATCATCTAACACTATGGAGGTTTTGGGAGGCATTTATATGCCAAGTGGCACATGTGGCAGCTTCCAGAGGCCTAAGGAGGGGTAACGTTTTGCTTCAGGAGGCCAATGTTTCCCTAAAAGGGGATAACCTCACCCTAAAAGGGCATGCCATCACCTTTATTTGCTTGATTAGGGTTTTATAATGAAATTTAATGTAAAAACAATATTATTATGTATTTTTGGCCTTGTCGACCTTTTGTGACCTAAAATTAAATTAAGGTCATTGGTATGGTGTAAATAAGAGAGCTAAAACTCTCTTTTATTCATCATCTTCGACTCACCACTTGGTGAGGTCTGAAATTTTCGGCCCTTCTAGGGTCTTTGGCTGAAATTTCTAGTGCGCACTTGTTCAAGGTGTCTTATCTTGGCTATTTTTGGCATTTTTGTTGGTGGAAGGTTTATAACTAGGGTTTGGCTTGGTGAATGCTTGGTAAATGTAAGTGAATTTATGCAATCCTTCCCTTACTTGAATGGTTATAGGTTTTTACTTGCATTTGTTAATGAAATTTGATGAATAAACCTTAGGGAATAAACAAATGTTGGTGTCCTTATTTTAATTCCCTACTAGATTATGCCAATGAGCCATTTTTGGTCCTGAAGACATTGCTAGGGCCTTTCCATTGCAACACCCTACCCTTGTACCTCAACTTAGCCGTTTTTACTTTGTTATTGAGCTAAAGAAGGAGGAAAATGCATTAAGGCCTAGGGTTACTACACCTTAGTGAGCCATTTTCCCCTAAGGTTTGATGGTTGAAGCCTTGGCTTATCAACACTTTACCATCAAATTCCTCTTGTCTTTGGCTATATTATTATCATATTGTTCCTTCAACTCTTGTCGATACTTTTGAATCCATTTTCTCTATGAATGCGATGATCTAAGACCTTTATGCTTGAGTGCCTTGATCACAAACTTCAAACATCCAATACCTTTGAACAATCACTAACAACTACTAACCCTAGTTTAAGATTGACTTACTAACCCTATTGCTGCTATTATCCATTTGTGTTATAGTCATATTCTTGCAACATCTTAGCTTCTTTAAGAAATTGAGAGATTGATTAATGCATGGTATTATTTGGTTCTAATGAATGTTGGTATTGTGACATTGATGATTAAATCGTTCTTGCTCATTGTGAAGCATTTATAAAGCATTTATTGTGAAGTGGCATATTGTGATTATTGCTACTATACGTCATTGATTGCTTCATCAATAATATTAGTCAATTGCTTTAGTTGAGAAAGTCCAATTATATGAAGTACTAACCAACAAGTGACCTTGCAAATATAGTTTCTTGTTTCTTTGTTCCGGGCAGGTACATTTCTGGTTATTATTATCTTTCATTGGATGTTTAGCCGAACTTTCTGATCGGTGGTGACTTGTGAGAGGGAAACTTTACTTGGCCTTTTATCCATTGCCTTCTCAAAACCTCAGGTCTCCGGGGACGTCTCCCCTAGGCCTACCACCCTAGATAGAAAGGGACATTCTATTGAGGTGACAGTGATATGATAGTCTCCCGTTGCGTTAGTTTGCCTCCATTTACCTTTTCTTTACATCCAATTACAAACTGTGAGATAACGAGACCAAGGGATATATGATACATTTATCATAAAGGTGCACTTGTGGTAAATGGGCCCATACATAGTCCTTCCTTGATCATGAAAAGGAATAGTATGGACTTGAGGTGCTTGAAGTGCTTTTCATGTGTCAATTAACATTAGGCTAACATTCACTAACAAGTATGTACCTGTGGTGAAATATCTTGGTGTGGTATTTGTCCTAGTCATGGTTATTTGACAAGGAATGATAAAGATTCAATATTCCATATGATATTATTACATGCGGACCCAGAGTGAGCCTGATCTCAGAGAGAGTCAATTGACTCAAAGGGAGAGCTGCAGAAGGAGTTTCTCCTCGGTTCAGGTTGGAAAGAGACCTCTCCCAAGACTGACAGACAAGTGTCATGAGCCTAGGGTGAAGTTTGTATACTTTAGAGACAAGCTTGGCATTATGCAGAATGTCTCCCTCGTTGAGAGGGAGTGTTGATGTTTGGACAACATCGGGAAGACATTCTCTTAGATTAATAATTAATAATATAACTATTGATTATTAAATACTATATATAATAAGTAAATGATAATAATAAATAGTTATTGATTATCCAAGGGACACATCCTTTCATGGATGGTCACCATATGTTCTCTATATATGAAACACTCATCATTGTAATAATATATCGATCATATCTCATATGAAGGAAAACAACACTTATGAGGTATATAACTTCACAACTATGCAATCTGAGAAATTCCTCGCTAGCTTTTTGCATATTTTGGATTCGTACCTGGCACCTCGTCGAAAACGCCAGGAGAACATGATGCCTCAACCGTGAGCATGGATGCCATGAATACGGTTCAAGGAAGTTTACAAGAAATATGAATTACTTGGTGTTTCAATTATGGGTTCAAATGCTTGAATTTAATTGACTGTTTTGAGATTAATCTGAGATCACTTGTTTGATGGAGGTTAAATGTTGTAGGTTAACCAATGCTAAGGAAATGTTGTACTCAACGCCATCGCAATGAAATCTACAACCAAAGATATTAAAGAAGTGATAACAACAACTATAGCAGTAATAGAGGAGAAATGAAGGTAATCATACACAAACGACCGAGGAGGGAGTTCAAATGGATAAGGATCGATTCCCCAATGTCTGAATTAGTTGTTACGAGAGATGAGGTGCACTACAACCAAAATCTACTATGGCCCACTAGCACCAATAAACAAATTTGAATTGTAACTGCTGAATATCCCCCTCATCATTACAAAGGTGATAAAGAAAAAAGTCGGGAAATGAAAAGTCATCGGGGTAGGCGGAGGCCAAGGTCACATCGACCTCCAATAAATACCAAAATTGTATTCGAGAGAGGGGATTTTGGCTCTTCAAACATTGTACACTTCTGAACTACTTTGGGATTACAATGTCAACTAAAATTGGAGAGTTTTCCTTATAGTTTTCATGTACTATTGCTGAAAATGTTAATACAGAGAATCCCTCAGGGCCAACTTTTGATAGAAAGAAGAACTTGCATGTGTGGCTATTTTGCTGTGAATTATTTCAAGCAAAATGTATGTTGTTTACATGGGATGTGAAGACTTGTTTTCTTATGGACTATTCTGAAACAAGTTACTCTTATTGTTTGTTACTCTTTCTTATGTTATATTGCCTTGAGCACATGAGTTGTTTATGTATGCACATATATGGTTTAGAATTTTCTGGTTATGTTTATGTATGCATGTGTTTATAACTCTGCACCTTCATGAAAACTATATGATTGGGTTTTTTAGCAGGGTTTAGTTTCATTATAGCTCATGTGGTTATGATAGTTTTATCCTGTCTAGGATAAGATAGGTTTAGATTAGATTAGAATTGCATTTAGATAGTCTTCATCTACATATTCCGTTTTCATAACCATCCATCACTCACCTTCATCGGTGGGCCGGGTTGTAACCGGTAAAATCAAATCAACAATGACTGTCGGGCCAGAATCCGGATGGGTTCCCTATTCCAAACGGTGAGAGGTCTAATTGAGACTTCTTACCGGGGGTAACCCCTTACTGTTGTCGGGAAAATTTAGACCCATCAACACATGTATATAACATAATGTTCTCCATACTTTGACTCAGGTTCTTATAATATAATTCATATGTATTACACCAACTAGCATTCATCAATAAGTCTATGCATGCCATGGCCAAGTTTCCAAATAGTGTTTGATAGATCAAAACATAATATATTGTAGGTCTCGATTCATTCTCATATTATCATCATGACTCAAATGATTGTCATAAACTCACTTCATTGAATCTATAATTAGCCCGATTGAATCAAAAGAAACCGAAAATAAATGTTAGTAAATAAATATGGCAACCACTATGTACCATGAATAGTTAATCAAATTCTATTGGAGTAACAAATTGTCATCAATAAATTCTCAAAAACAAATATGACGAAGGGAAATTGTTGAATTGGTCATAATGTCAAGTAAGGCATGTATTGTAGCTTGAGAAGACTTAAGTTCAATCTTGATAAGTAGAATCATAGACTTTGGGTTTGAAACACAACTACATTTAAATCCAAAATCTGACGACATCCTCTGACGCCACCCAAAAAATGTTGGTTGTGGAGCCTGATTATCTTCCTGATGCAGAGGTTCTTTGCTTTCAGCCGTGTCTATACCCCATGAAGTATTTACACCCCAGAAGTATGTACACTCTTCCACGCGGGGGAGTGCAGAGGGGGGGTACCCCCTCTGCGGGGCGAAGCAAAAATTGCCTTGTAAAAGTATATGTAATTTCATTGTAAATCTGGACCGTTCATTATAAGGTCGAAGATCTAACGGTAGAGATTATGTTAGGGTTTTTTGCCCTAGAAGGCAACCCTCTTTTATGAGGGAAATGTATTGTGGCTATTGATTGATGGTGAATATTGTATTCTGAGCGAGGAGACTGTGAGAGAAAGAAGAGGAAGTTAC
>ML799513.1:189683-203918 GCA_009831015.1 Picea engelmannii | reverse complement strand
TATATTTAGTAAGTCCTATATGAGGATTATTAATTGGCAATTTATTTTTTACTTGTTGTCCATGTTGCAGTTGAAACATCACAAGGCTATGTGGTGTAATGGTCATAAATTTCGTATCAAAATGTTGGATGATAAGATGAAAAACTCGAATTGTGGGATAACTGCAGTGTTTAAGGTCACCAACATTTCCTCTAGAAGTGACATAAATACGAAAAGAACTGAGAATAGGTACTATGGCCATTTGGAGGATATAATTGAGTGTGATTTTAATTCCTTTAAAATTGTTTTGTTTGAGGTTAAATGGTACAGGGTACAGATGCATGAACATGATCCTGAAATAACTGTTATTGAGCATGATAATGGATTTACCATGGTTAATACCAGGGCATTTGAATTGGGTACAGAGCCTTATGTTCTTCCAAGTCAATGTGAGCAAGTATATTACTCAGAGGTACATGGTAAAGCAAGTTGGTCATACATTGTTAGATATGATCCAAGAGGAAGATCAGTAAAGTACAATCATGTAGCCGAGGATGAAGATAATAATGAGGAAGAAGATCATGATTATGCAGATCAGGATCAGGTGACTCATGTAGTCGATGTGTCAGACAAAGAAGTTGAAGAAGTTGATTATACAAATGTAGGAGACGATGATCTCATTGATGATATCGATAACTATAGTAGTGAAAATGGCGTTGATGATGATGTTGATAGGAATGAGCCTTTCACCAATATCAATTCTAAACCAGATCCCGATACAGATGTTGAGCTAGATGAAGAAGAAGATGACTGATATTTAATTGTTGAAAAGAAGAGGTATGTGTTTATATCTTTTATATGATCTTTATATGTTTTTATTTTGTATAATATAGTATATGATACATGTTATTTAGAATTTCAAATTAGGTAATATGTGGAAATTGAGAGTGATGTGAGGGGGGGGGGGGCATAATTAGAGCTTCCACCTTCACGTGGTTGCCCCTGTTTAGTAGAGAATGAACTATTCTCAAAACCAAGAGGAGATCTATGTGACTGCGCCTAATCATACCAACGATGTAGGTATGTCCATCATCAATTCATGATTATCATTCTCAAAATTATCATTCTCCAATTATCTTATACAAATTTTACAAGGAAATTGTACTAGGACTAAACACGGGCAACAATGACCTATGACTGGGGCCAACGTTCAAATTTTTTCAAATTGTTTCTGATTGCATTGAAATTTGACATGGATAGACTATTTACACGCCTTAATGATATGGTAGGGTTTCTGGACTCAAATTTGACTCACATGCCCACTTTCTTCCATCATCAATTCATCGTGTAAAGCATAAACCCTAATTTAGTGGAGTCATCAATTTGTTCCCAGTGAATGGATGTGTTGTTGTTGACATGGAATGGGACAACACATGTACCTTCTTAATGTTCTTCCTTCACTTGATGTGGGCCTGGTCGTTTCCAACCTTGAATTGAAAGTTTCTCCTAGTCTTAGTCATCACCTTTCATGATAGTTGTCACCCAACGATCATTAGATCACAAGGTTGGAGGCATATGGGTATTGGGATCATGAGGCCTTATAAACCTACAGTAACAAGAGACATTAATTTAACTTTGACTAGATTGAAAGGTGCGTGCAATTGAAAATACTAACAACCCAAAACTAAAAGGGTTCAATACAAAGACTATCAATGAGAGGTGATATAGACGTGGTGTGTAGGAATAGGCCCAACAGCTTCAAAATTATCATTCTCCAAATATCTTATACAATTTTTAGTAATTCCTATGTACTAGGACTAGAATGAGCAACAGTGTCCTGTGAATGGGGCCAACGTTGAAATTTTTTCAAATTGTTTCTAAATGCATTGAAATTTGACATGGATAGACTATTTTCATGCCTTAACAATATGGGGGGGTTTCTGGACTCAAATTTGATTCACACACCCACTTTCTTCCATCATCAATTCATCATGTAAACTATAAACCCTAATTTAGTGGAGTCATCGTTTTGTCGGGTTTTAGTGTTCCCAGTGAATGGATGTGTTGTTGTTGACATGGAATGGGACAACACATGTACCTTCTTAATGTTCTTCCTTCACTTGATGTGGGCCTGGTCATTCCCAGCCTTGAATTGAAAGTTGCCCCTAGTCTTAGTCATCACCCTTCATGACAGTTGTCACCCAACGATCATTAGATCACAAGGTTGGAGGAATATGGGCATTGGGATCATGAGGCTTTATAACCCTACAGTAACAAGAGACATTAATTGAACTTTGAATAGATTGAAAGGTGCATGCAATTGAAAATTCTAATAAACCAAAACTAAAAGGGATCAATACAAAGATTGTCAATGAGAGGTGATCTGGACGTGGTGTGTAGGAATACGCCCAACACCTTCAAAGTTATCATTCTCCAAATATCTTATACAATTTTTAGTAAGTCCTATGTACTAGGACTAGACACAGGCAACAATGACCTGTGAATGGGGCCAACGTTGAAATTTTTTCAAACTGTTTCTGAATGCATTGAAATTTGACATGGATAGACTATTCACATGCCTTAACGATATGGGAGGGTTTCTGGACTCAAATTTGACTCACACACCCACTTTATTCCATCATCAATTCATCATGTAAACCATAAAACCTATTTTATGGAGTCATTGATTTGTCAGGTTCTAGTGTTCCCAGTGAATGGATGCATTGTTGTTGACGTGGAATGGGACAACACATGTACCTTCTTAATTTTCTTCCTTCACTTGATGTGGGCCTGGTCATTGCCAACCTTGAATTGAAATTTGACCCTAGTCTTAGTCATCACCCTTCATGACAGTTGTCACCCAATGATCATTAGATCACAAAGTTAGAGGCATATGGGCATTGGGGTCATGAGGCTTTATAAACTTACAGTAACAAGAGACATTAATTGAACTTTAACTAGATTGAAGGGTGTGTGCAATTGAAAATACTAACAACCCAAAACTAAAAGGGATCAATACAAAGACTGTCAATGAGAGATGATCTGGACATGGTGTGTAGGAATAGGCCCAACACCTTCAAAATGATCAGTCTCCAAATATCTTATACAATTTTTAGTAAGTCCTATGTACTAGGACTAAACACGGGCAACAATGACCTGTGAATGGGGCCAACGCTGAAATTTTCTCAAACTGTTTCTGAATGCATTGAAATTTGACATGGATAGACTATTTGCATGCCTTAACGATATGGGAGGGTTTCTCCAACTTTGTAAGACCATAATTAGGGAATTAAAGGGCCTTGTTTGTTTTCCTCCTAGTTTTCTTTGGGATTCTTTCTTCTTCTATTTCATCCTCCTCTTATTGTTGGTGTTCCTTTTTCCAATTCAAAACTACATAGGGTTGAGATAAAATGCTATATGGAGAGGAGTTAGAGGCATAAGAAGAGGAATTAGAGGAACAAAAGGGGGAATTAGGTCAAAAAAAGGAATACAATGTGAAACCAATAGCATAGGCTCACATGAATTCTGCCAAAAACTTCTCTTTTGTTAATAATTGAAATAGAATGCCCCAAATGTTGGGTATTTTGTATTTCCACCTAACCCTACAGTAATGAGTCCCTTCCCTAAGAGATATTTAAGTGATTCATGTGAAAATTATAAAACTTACGCACACCTACCCAAGGTGTATTGCCCCATCCTCTATAAATATTCAAAATTATTGATAACATTCTTTTGGGAGAGATAAAGGGGGTACAATGTCAAATGATCAAATTCTACATTACAATTAAGGTGATTTCATCAAGGATCAAATTATATTAGGGGGTTAGTGTGTTCAAAGTAATAATGTATTAAGGGTTCAGTGTATGAGAGGGTTAATTTGTTTGAGATAATAATGTCTTAAGGGGTTAATGCATTTATAGGGAACTAGTGTGTTTGGGATTATAGTTTCTTAGGGGGTTCATGTCTTCATGGTTTCTTAATGAAACATGCTGATCGTTTCAAGGGTTAGGCATGCCAATTAGGTTCACATGGATTTGGGGGTACACAATGTCCAGAACCATAATAATTAGTGGTCATAACATATTGGTGGATTAGTGGTTAGTGGTAATAGTGCCTTAGGGGTTAACATGATTTTTTGGGTCATAATGTGTGAGGGAGTGATTGGGTTAGGGGAGACCATTTAATTCAAGGTTCATGGAGATTGGGGGGTATATTATGTCCAAGGAGGGTTATAGTGAACGATATTTTATACCATGACATGGTAATTTAATGTCAAATATATTGTTGACCATATCTGACATATTAATTAACCTCATACTTTTCTAAATGCATTATAATAAAATTGAAATAAATAAAAAGGGTAAATTAAGAGATCAAGCGTATTATCACTCCAAAAATCACCCTAGACTATAATCAGGTGAGCTTGGTAACATAAAATATTACAAAAAAAAAGTTGATTTTGAAATTATGAGATAGGTAAGGCTGAAGCTATCTGCTTGACTTTAACAAATCATATGAATCTATCCATGTAATTCATCTTCCATATGCAGCAAAATAGATCATCCAAAAGAAATGTTTAGCCTTTCAAGGCTTTCAGGTGGAAGACTTTTATGGGAAAACATAGAACTGCAAACAAAGACATGAAAATCCTTTTCAAGCATACTATTTATATAGTAGAAGAAGAATCATAATCTGGAAATCCTTTTCAGAAGATATTTAGCAACACACAAGGTAGAATATCTCAAAGGATCCTCCTAAGCAACCCTCTCATGCTTGTTGTTGAAGAAGAATAAAGATTAAGAGTCAAAATAGAGAAAAACATAGCTAAACATCACTCTCTTATGCAAATTAATTCTTAAGACATAAAAATGATAAGATAGGTTATCTTCAAATTAATTATGTCAAAGTAAAAAAAAAAAGCCTCTCCGCCTCTCCCCTACTCTTCTCAATTGGAACATGGATTTATAATAATAAAAAATAAAGGCAACAGCTAGAGGTGCGAGCTGGCCCTTCCTCCCATTAGATTCTCCAATCAACAACTATCTATCGAACACCTATGCTAACAACTATTAACAAACTGCTACAAAAAAAGGAAAAAAGTTGGCAATTAATCCAACACGATTTGAATGACACTTTATTCCTTGACGCACATCTCTGTCCATTTCCAAGTGTCTTGTAGAAGTTGTAAGTTGTCATCTTATTTCCAGCTATCGTTTCTGAAATATTATCCATCATTAGCCACTCTTAAAGATGCTATCTCGACTTCCCTTGATTTTAGGTGCTAGTTGGTAGTGCCATTCTGGTGTATATGCGTGCAAACCTTTGTCCTCTGTGAAATATTAGGTAGCGAAATTACGTAGCACCCCTTATGTTGCGTCTATGTGCAAACTTGTTCTCTGCTAGATATTGGGTAGCGAAATTAGGTAGCACACTCTGGAATACACAATGCCCAGGAGAAAATACAACGCCCAGAAGAAAACACAACGCCCAAGAGATTTGGAAGCGCACTGCACTCTGCACATCCATGCATGAAAATGGTGGAATGAACAAGAAATTGGGAGCAACATCATATATATCATGTCTATATTTATTTCTTCAACCCTTGTATGCTTGATGCGTGGCTTGAGCTTGAGGCTTGACTCGTGGCCTAGCTTTGACTTAGTTCGTGGCTTAGTATTTTGACATATAGCTTTGACTCATAGATTATGAATTAGGAACGTGATCTTAACTCATAGTTTAGCTTAATTTAATGATGGGTGATTAGCATAAGAAATGGGCATGTGGCTTTATAAACTCTAGACTTATGATAATGCAAAATATTTATGCATAGAACTTTAGGTTTAGACTAGAGTTAAGCCACTTTAAAGCACACACCACCTTTTCTATCAAAGTCAATGAACTCATTTATTGAAAAGGCAACTAAAATAAAACATAGGGAAATCAACAAAATAAAGATTTAGGAAAAACTACTAAAAGTTGGTTTTTTGGTTATGCAGGTCAAAAAGAAAAAGGCCAAAGAAATCTTAGGCAAATATATCAATAGGAACTTGTCAAGACATATTGGGGAAATTGAGGTTTGGACATTGGAAAACACTCAAAGGGATTTTGATAATTTCAACATAAATATGCTAAAGAAACTCTCAAAATATATTGAAAAAATTGAGTGCTAACAAAGCATTATAGGGGTTAAGAGTCATAATGTATTAGTAGGTTCAATCTATTATGATGTTACTATGTTTAGATCCATAATGTATTCATTTTTTAGTGTGTTTGAGGTCACATTATGTTCACTAGGGTTGTTTGTTTCAAGAGTCATAGGGATCAAAGGGTATACCATGCTCAAGTTGATATTGATTGGGGGTTATCATATAATAAGGATTCATTGTGTTCAAAGTCATAATTATTAGGAGGTGATTTCATCATGGATCAACTGGATCAATGATAAAATTCTATTAGGGGGTTAGTGTGTTCAAAGTAATAATGTATTAAGGGTTCAATGTATGAGAGGGTTAGTTTGTTTGAGATAATCATGTCTTAAGGGGTTAATGCATTTATAGGGGACTAGTGTGTTTGGGATTATAGTTTCTTAGGGGGTTCATGTCTTCATGGTTTCTTAATGAAACATGCTGATCATTTCAAGGTTAGGCATGTCAATGTTCATAGGGATCAGTGGATACACAATGTCTAGGACCATAATTATTAGTGGTCATAGCATATTAGTGGCTTAATGGTTAGTGGCCATAGTGCCTAAGGGGTTAACATGATTTTTTGGGTCATAATGTGTGAGGGGGTGATTGGGTTAGGGGAGACCATTTAATTCAAGGTTCATGTAGATTGGGGGGTATACTATGTCCAAGGAGGGTTATAGTGATCGATATTTTATACCATGACATGATACTTTAATGCCAAAGATATCGTTGACCATAAATGACATATTAATTAACCTCATATTTTTCTAAATGCATCATAATAATAATTTGAAATAAATAAAAAGGATGAATTAATAGATCAAGGGTTATAGGGGTTAATAGTCATAGTTTATTAGAAGGGTCAATCTATTATGATGTTACTATGTTTAGAACCATAATGTATTCATCTTTTACTGTGTTTGAGGTTACACTATGTTCACTGGGGGTGATTGTTTCAAGAGTCATGGGGATCAGAGGGTATACCATGTTCAAGTTGATAGTGATTGGGGGTTATAGAGTAGTTCCTGGAATCCCTTCTTCCTGCCATCACCAAGGATGTATCCATGACTATTCCTATGAATGAGGATGAAGCCATCCAAAAGGAACAATTGTAAAATATTATTTATTCCCAATTGGGGTATCTCTATATTATCCTTCCTAATGCCCCTCGCTCTCAGTCAGGTGACAAGGATGTATCCATGATGATATATCGGGGGCTATGAGTTAGGGATTTTATGTCTCGGGGGCTATGAGTTAGGGATTATTAGTCTCGAGGGCTAGGAGTTAGGGATTATATATATATATATATATAATAATAATAATAATAAAAATAATAAAAATAAAAAAATAAACGAAAAAAAAACAACATACAAAAACAACCAAATACAAATCGCACACCACTACGCTCGCGCGTAGATTTGACACTCACCACTACACAATCGTACTCACCACTACACAAGAGCACAGAGATTGGAGAGGAGAGGAGCACACATGTAGAGTGGAAGGGAGAGGAGGACGGGCCAAGGAGGAGAAGGAGGGAGAGGCGCACGGGAGGAGTCTAGGGCACACTTATTTTCATGCAAAGTGTAAGGGAGAGGAGGATGGGAGAAGGAGGATAAGGAGGGAGAGGCACATGGGAGGAGGCTAGGGCATATAGATTTTCACTAGAGGAGGGCACATGCACACGGGAGGAGGGCACATGAGAAGAGGCTAGGGCACACAAATTTGCACCAGAGGAGGGCACACACACATGGGAGGAGGGCACATGGATTTGCATGGGAGGAGGGAACATGGTTTTGCACCAGAGGAGGGCACATGTTTTTTCACCAGAGGAGGGCACACGGTCGGAGGAAATGGTTTGACTTCTTTCTCCTATCTCTTGAGTGTGCATGTTAATTGTTTGATGAAATACTTGATAAAAATGATTGATAGAATGCTTGATGAAATTCTTGATAGAATGCTTGATTAAATGATAAGTCATCCTTTTAAAATGCACATAGATGGTTTAAAAATAACTGAAATAACTGAAATAAGGTTAACGTATATACCAAAGTAAAATGAGATAAAACAAAGAGAGTGGATGGAGGAGAAAAAGGACAAAACAATGAAGGCCTCTTGGACTTGTTCTCGTATAAAGAAGCAACTAATAAACAAGACAATGAATGCACAACTCTGATAAACATAACATATGAGAATACCATATGGAAGAACCCCAATATTCTTATGGAGAAGAGAAAGAGAGAAGGGGTACAATATCATCCATTAAGAGAGAATCTTTTTTCTCTTGTTTGGAATGCGATATACTATGTTGGATATCTACATGGAAAATGACCACAACCTTTCTCACATATCTTATTTCCATAATTACTCCAAAAACCCATTTTACAAGTTCCCATTTCCATCGAAAAAAACTAACCCACCATGCCTTTGACCAACTTTAGCTAGCAGGTGATTTTCACCATGCTCACCCGAAACATGTGGTTCCTTGCAAAGACCACATAATCACTATGATATACACACATTAAAACTTATGGATCTCAATTGTGCGATAGTGTTTGATCAATATTTCATTCGTAGTTTTCAAGGACTTTGTCCTTGAAAGGATCCTAAAATTGAACTTCAAAAGGGAAAAAACATATCTTCATTTGACGTAGTGCTTGCTTCATTTATTTGTGTCCATGGAACAACACTGGCAACAAAATTATCATGCCATGCATGGTAGTTGTTTGTCTTGGAAGAGGCCAATTACTTGGTGAAACGTTGACTTGTCATGACAAAGGCTCTAATTACTAGGTCATTTTTTCCATGCTATGCTCAAGGACATGGTTCTAAGTGGAGGCCATTGTTGTGAGCTACACATGCAACGAATTATGGATCCTAATTTTAACATACCATTTGATTGGTAGGCCCTCAAGAGATTCACGATTCTATCCCTATAAATGCCCTATAAGTGACCTTCAACAGATGAAAAAATGAGTGCCTTTGTTGGACATGTTGTCTACTCCATGGTCTTCCTTTCCCCAATTAAGGACATTTGTAGCCTAATTATGGATCTAGTACACATGATTAGGTATATATAGAGCCTAATTAGGGAATTAAAGGGCCTTGTTTTCTTTCCTCCTAGTTTTCTTTGGGATTCTTTATTCTTCTAATTCATCCTCCTCTTATTGTTGGTATGCCTTTTTCCAATTCAACACTGTATAGGGTTGAGAGAAAACGTTATTTGGGAGTGAAACATTCTAACAAGCTTCTTCACAAGTTTAAGGGTTGCACACCTGCAAGTGCCATTTTTCATGCTTTCAATAGTTTAAATTACTCCTTGAAGCATGTGAGCATATTTTCCATGTAGTTTCCACATGGAAACTCTGCCCACAGGCATGTGGGCGGAGTTGTAGCATCTACAACTCTTTCCATAGGACTTTGGGGAAAGTTTCTACATGGAAAATTTGTGCACATGGCTATGGGCAAAGTTGTAGCTAATGACATCTTAGGATGATGGCTTCAACGAGATAGAGACTCAAGGAAAAATTTCCTTGCCCTGTCAAAAGGTTCTCATAAGGTCATGACTATACAATGTGGTGGTTATATTTATTATAAGAAGTTCATGGTTTTGTAAAAAGGGAAATGCACAATAATATAAATCCACCCTAATTATTTCTTGAGGGAGAAACAAGGGGACTATGATATCACAATAGGGGAAGAGGGAAGGGGATTTTTGGTTGATTTAGCCTTATCATTGTCCTTGGGGTACTATCTTTTCTTGCCTATGTATCCTTACAACGTTCCCATCAATATTTGACTTTTGGGTTGGTCTAAGTAAAAGTCTCATATGTGTCATATCCCGAGGAAGAGAGAGGGGTTTCATGCAAGAAAATGTTTTGCATTGTCTTTCCCTTGTAGGATGCAACTATATGCAACTATATGCAACTATATGCAACTTATGAATGTGTGACCTATATCCTCCTAATGCAACTTATGAATGTGTGACCTATATCCTCCTAATGCAACTTATGAATGCAATTATATCCTCCTAATGCCTCTAAGTTCCTTCTTAGAGGCCTTGAGAGCCAACTATGATGCATAAAACCTGTGAATGGTGCCCATATCCCACCCACAGGCCAAATATCCCTAAGAGATGGTCTGTGTGGTGCTTCAAGGATTTGTTCATAACCATTGAGATCAAGAATATTTGTACATGGCCTAGGTCACTTGTTTTCCTACCTCATCCATGGTATATCTCTTGATATGAAATCTTATTTTCCATAATATATTAATGGTGCACACATTCCCAATAGAAGGACTTAGTCATTGCCATTAGGCACGAGAAAGATTTTTTTAGAGCATAAGGCCCTTGTTTTCCTCCCCCAAATATGGTATGTGATGTGACTTGGACTTCATTTGTGGTGAAAAAAACCTCCTAATGGCTCCCATATCTACCCAAGAGGCCAAGAATCCCTAAAAGAGGAACTGTGTTATTGTTCAAGGCCTAGTTCACTGACTTTGATATCAATAATATTTATTTTATGCCAAAGTTCCTTGTTTTCCCCCTCTAGCCATGGCATAAGCCCACGATACTTTCTTATTATGAAAAATGTACTGTTGGCATGAAATATCCCACACGGAGGTGAACTATCTCCTACAAGTGTCTTGTGTGGTTGTATAAAGACTACATCGTAAATATCAATGAGAAGATTGAAATTGGGCCTAAGTATCTTATGTTCTTTCCCTAACCATGGGTAAGATCCAAAGTGGCATACGTGATGTCCAAAACTTGTGAATAGTGATTGTATCCCACCTAAAGTCCATAGATCACTTAAAGAGGATCTGTGTGGTGGTTTGAGGCCTTGTTCATGGCCATTAAGGAGAAGAAGATTTTTTTAGGGCCTAAGGCCATTATGGCCATTATTCCTACTTGGAGGCCTTGATCTTGGTCATTAAGAACATAAGGTTCATTTAAATCCTAATTCCCTTTTCTCCTTCCCTTGATGATGGTACAGTAAAAGTCTCATATGTGTCATATCCTGAGGAAGAGAGAGGGGTCTCATGCAAGAAAATGTTTTGCATTGTCTTTAGCATGTAGGATGGTTGGAGAGAAACCATGCTTAGAATTTCCACAATAGTTGAGACAATCCTTTAGACCTACAACCCAATTATTTTTCCTCATTGATTGTTCAAATTTAACCACTAAAGTGTATGGAGGTATACATACCCTACTCCCATTTGAATTTGAATTTGTGACCTCTTAGGAAGAAACACATGTTGTTAACCGTGTGCTTCCATAGAAGACACTTTCCAAATATGTGAAATTTGCCACTAAAGGCGCTTTCCAAATATGTGAAATTCTAGGATCATGGATTTCCAAACTATCGATCCCCACTCGAACTCTTTGATAGGTCTCAAATCCAGTTCTCCAATGAGCGTCGGGGGATATGCAACTTGATGCAACTTATATGCAAATATATGCAACTTTATGCAACAATGCAACTTATGCAACTATATGCAACTATATTGCAACAATTTCGAATGCAACTATATGCAAATATACAACTATATGCAACTATGCAACATGCAACTTATGCAACTTAAGCAACTTTATGGAACTTATGCAAATTTACGCAACTTTATGCAACTTTACGCAACATGCGACTTTATGCAACAATGCAACTTATGCAACTTTACGCAACTTTATGCAACAATGCAACTTATGCAACTATGCAACTATGCAACTATATGCGACTTATGCAACTATATGGAACTTATGAATGTGTGACCTATAACCTCCTAATGCAACTATATCCTTCTAATGCCTCTAAGTTCCTTCTTAGAGGCCTTGAGAGCCAACTATGATGCATAAAACCTGTGAATGGTGCCCATATCCCACCCACGGGCCAAAGATCCCTTAGAGATGGTCTGTGTGGTGCTTCAAGGATTTGTTCATAACCATTGAGATCAAGAATATTTGTACAGGTCCTAGGTCACTTGTTTTCCTACCTCATCCATGGTATATCTCTTGATACAAAATCTTATTTTCCATAATATATTAATGGTGCACACATTCCCAATAGAAGGACTTAGTCTTTTCCATTAGGCATGAGAAAGATTTTTTTAGAGCATAAGGCCCTTGTTTTCCTCTCCCAAATATGGCATGTGATGCACCTTGGACTTCATTTGTGGTGCAAAAAACCTTCTAGTGGCTCCCATATCTCCCCAAGAGGCCAAAAATCCCTAAAAAAGGATCTGTGTGGTTGTTCAAGGCCTATTTCACTAACTTTGATATCAATAATATTTATTTTATGCCAAAGTTCCTTGTTTTCCTCCCCTAGCCATGGCATAAGTCCACGATACTTTATTATTATGAAAAATGTACTATTGGCATGAAATATCCCACACGGAGGTGAAATATCCCCTACAAGTGTCTTGTGTGGTTGTACAAAGACTACATCACAAAGATCAATGAGAAGATTGAACTTGGGCCTAAGTATCTTATGTTCTTTCCCTAACCATGGGTAAGATCCAAAGTGACATACGTGATGTCCAAAACTTTTGAATAGTGATTGTATCCCACCTGAAGTCCATAGATCACTTAAAGAGGATCTATGTGGTGGTTTGAGGCCTTGTTCATGGCCATTAAGGATGAGAATATTTTTTTAGCGCCTAAGCCCATTATGGCCATTATTCTTAATTGGAGGCATTGATCTTGGTCATTAAGCACATAAGGTTCATTTAAATCCTAATTCCATTTTCTCCTTCCCTTGATGATGGTACAAGCCTAAACTCCCATATGTGATCTGAAAAAATACTAATGGTTGTTTAAGGACTGCATCACAAATATTAGCCCTGATAAGATTCAAATAGGGCCTAAGCACCTTATGTTCTTTGCTATACATTATGCTCAAAACTTGTGATTGGTGACCATATCCCACCCAAATTACATATATCCCTTAGAGAGGATATGTATGCTGGTTTGAGGCCTTGTTCATGGCCATTAAGATCAAGAATATTTATTTAGGGCCTAAGGCCCTTTATTTCCTCCCTTGGCCATGGTATAGGTATCAAAACCCATTCTTTTTATTCAAAACATACTAATGGTGCACACATTCCCAAATAGAGGCATTTTTTATGGCCATTAAGCATAAAAAAGATTCATTTAAGGAAGAAGGCCCTAATTTTCTTACCTTGCTAATGATATAAACCTATATGCAACTATATGAAACTAAATGCAATTTCAACTTTATGCAACTAAATGCAACTATATGCAACTGTGTTGGTACCAAAAACGTATATTGGCACGATAACTTATCTTCTTGTTTTAACGAGTGTAGGTACCACCAAATAGGTATCTGTCGGATCTATCTTCCTCGAGTGATGATCAAGATATAGTAAGAGAGGTTGAAAGTGAGATGTGTTGTACTAGATCTACCGGTTCTAGATCAAATAGGTTGGAAAAGGTAAGGAAAAGATTTTGTACCCGCATGCAATTTTTTTATTGCCAACGGAGGAACGTGTAATTATGATGCTGAGAGCATAGGTGACATTGAGTTTCCCTTGAGGTATAAACATCTAGTGCAACGATGGGCACCTAAGGAGATACCTGAAGTGGACACAGATTTCTTCATCGATGGGAGGATGTATCGCTATGGATTGGGGTTATTTTCCATGGATGGCATAAAGGTCGGCTATGGCACTATAACTGAATTGATGGAGTATGTTGGACCATTATACAAATACAATCACTGGTTGATGTTGGTCTGATATATGCAAATTATGCGGAGATACAGAGTTGCCGCAAATTATATACAACTACTAGATAACAATCAAAATAAAGGGGCAACTATGTATATTGATGGAAGGCCAAAAGATACTAGAAACATTGTAGGCTTTATAAATAATACACGACCAATGGAAACAACTAAGAAACCGAATTGCATATTTGAGGCACGCGAAGGAAATCGTATATTTGTATGTGCAACAAAAACAATAGTTCCAGGTGAAGAGTTGTTGATCGATTACAACTTAAATCAAATAGATGGAGGGGGTGCGACTATGGGGGTAAATATCTTACATACCA
>ML799513.1:169972-183055 GCA_009831015.1 Picea engelmannii | reverse complement strand
TAAAAGTCAAAATATCATCCAAGGAGGCTACAATAAAGGTGTTTGAGAAATGGTCTTAAGATATCATCCATCAATATTAGAAGTGTTGTCATAGTATTGTGTAATATAAATTGCATAATGACTCACTCATGCAATCCATGTGTTTTTTTGAAAGTAATATTCCAAATTATTCTTTGTGTATATTGTCATATTGGTATCCTTACTTCTAATCCAACTTCAAGATAACACATGCTTCCAATATTGGTTGATTAGTGCCTTGATTATTATAGGGGATATATATATACATACATATATATATATGTGTGTGTGTGTGTGTGTGTGTGTGTGTGTGTGTGTATTTAGTATAATCTTGTTCAATCTAAAAGATCTACACATTTTCTCTAACATCCATCTTTCAATAGAAATGTTGGCTACACCTATGGACCTGCACACCTGCTACACTTGTCATCAATGAATTACTTCCTATCTTGTTGAATGCCAAGGTCACCATCCCACTCAGGAAAAATTGCTATCCTAAGTTGTTTTTTTAAAGAACTTCTTGCATCTTGTTGAGAAAGTAGAGACATTGTAATATGGCATTGCCATATTACAATGTAATATGGCATTGCCATATTACATTGTAATATGGCATTACCATATTACATTGTAATATGGAATTACCATATTACAATGTAATATGATAATCCCATATTACATTGTAATATGGCATTACCATATTACAATGTCTCTACTTTCTCAACAAGATGCAAGAAGTT
The DNA here is from genome assembly GCA_009831015.1 of Picea engelmannii. Classification (NCBI taxonomy): domain Eukaryota; kingdom Viridiplantae; phylum Streptophyta; class Pinopsida; order Pinales; family Pinaceae; genus Picea; species Picea engelmannii. Next base: position 182,300 of record ML799513.1, on the reverse strand, counting down.
CTTTTTAAAAACAACTTAGGATAGCGATTTTTCTTGAGTGGGATGGTGACCTTGGCATTGGTATACCATATTACAATGTAATATGGTAATACCATATTACAATGTAATATGGTAATACCATATCTCGTGTTATTTTTTTTTTTTAAACTTAAAACATTCGTCACAATATCGACAATAGTTCGTCGGAAGACAATTTTTATTTTGAACAACTGTGGCAATAGGAACGAAAGTTTCTCCCAATTTGCCATGATTTTTCATCGCACATACAACATCTACGTCATAAGTTTGGTTTTGACATAAATTTTTGTCTCTATTGCCATGAATTTTTGTCGCCATTTTCCACGGTTTTTCGTCGCACATACAACATCTGCGTCATAAGTTTTTTTCTTGGCACAAACTTTCATCGCAATTGCGACGAAGTTGCGTCGTAATTGCCATGGTTGTGCCTCTTAATTGCGACGAAGTTTCGTCGTAATTTCGACGATTCATTGGGTTAACCCATTTTGATGGTGATGACATGTGGAGAGATAATTTCATCGATGTTTCCATGAACACCTGGATCGTGGATATAGCGATGAAAAAAAGTCTCAACTTCCGTGGAAATTGTGACAGATAAGTGTGGCAATATCAACAAAAAACTGTCGCAAATTTGGCCATATGTAGTAGTGCGATCTCCTAGTTATCCCTGAAAGTGGGGAATAACATTTGGCTCCAACTCGAGGACATGTGCTCACCATAGAGTGCATGATAACCTCAACATCTCTGGCATAACCTGCTGACCTGCTCAATCTCAATAGAAGTATCAGTAAAAAAATTGGGGTGGTAATGCCACCGCAACATAGATATATATAGACTGGAATAAAACAATCAATAAAGGTGAGTGTGAAAGAAAACTAACATGCAATGAAAATGGTATAATACACAAATGCAAACAATGCCTACTTACCTGCACTTACCTGTGAAGTCAGGTTCCCCCACCTTGGTAGGATTTGAGGAGGTGTTCGCTAATCGGTAATGGGCACCTTCTTCCTTCCAAAGTGGACAAATAGTAGGAGTCATCAACTGATTCTCGTCCAACCTTGAAAGGCCCGAGCCATGATTGAGTGCTTCCTTTGACATTAGTTGGCTCTCCTTTCTAGATATCCCACATCCATACTACATCTCCTTCCTTGTACTTCCTGATCTTGTACTTAGTTGTCCCTTGGATAACCCTGGTGTATTGTGCAGAGGGAGGAGGGTGGGCTTCTGTTGTAAACACTTATTGCTGGGATGGATCAATATGTACATCATCTTCTGGTCTTTTTAGTTTTTCACAGTCCCAGTTTCTTTTCCTTTGAATTCATCTAGGAGTTGTTGGTATTCTTCCTTTTTGGGCCATTTAATATGATCAAAATCTTCTTTCGTCACGAAAGGCATATCTTCAGGAGACTACTTATGAAGAGTTTGTATGATCTTAGCATGTGCCTTGTCATTTTTGATGGGGTGATTAGCTTCTTGCACATGGGTTTCATCTACTGATTCATTTAGAGGATGGCCTATTATCCCATATTTCAAAGTAAGTTCTATAAAAGACAGGTCCATCTCAAGGGTGCCACCCAACATTGATGCAAATTTCCTAGACAACAACATTCCCCACAAATCTGGGACATCTACTATCATGATGTCGATGTGGATTACTTTCTCAGGGTATTCTTTGAGGCAAATTTCCATATTCTCAACTACCCCATGTGTGGGTATGGCCTTGGATTCAAAACCACACACATTCCTGTAAGGGCGTGTGACCTTCAAACCTAATTGTTGCATGACTTTAAAAGGCATTATGTTGGCACCTGCCCCTATATCCAACATGTAGTTGTTGAGGCTCTTATTGTTCATTATCAAAGTCATGAAGAAAGGAGGATTTTCATCGTATTTAACTCTGAAGTGATCAACTTGCAACATAATAGGGGGGTCCATGGGTCCATCTGATCCTTGAAAGAAATTGTCGAAACGTTCTTTGATAGACGGTACCTTAATGAATTCTTTCAGGGGAATGGTTACATGCATCTTATATAGTGCCCCTTCAAAGTCAAATTTTAAGTCAACCCTCTCAGTCTTGGATGTCTTGGGAAGAAGCAAGTCCAAAGGTGGGGGTTTTGTTTGATCAACGGTAGGTTGTCTTAGTTTCTTTCTTTTGTACACCCGGAACTCTTGTTTCTTCAATTTTTCTTTTGATTCCTGGTCTAGGTTGTTTATTACTGCCATTCTAGCCTTCCTGGCTGCTTCTCTTATGGCCTCTTGATGTTCTGCAACAGTGATATTTATCTGAGGACCTTCCATGAGATGGCCTATATTGTTCACTTGTTGATGGTCATTATCATTGTAAGGAAATTCATGCTCCCAATGTGCTTCGCTGCATTCAAGGCACCAAGGGTTTTCATTAACAACATTTGTAGGGGCTAAGGTGTTTGGAACCTCTTGCTCATTCTTTGATTTATAAGATTGGTTACCCTTTTGAAACTTCCCTTTATACAGGACCCTGGGTACTTGGCTTTGGGGTATTTCCAAGTTGACGATCCTACTCATCATTTGTTCTTGATTATTCATAATACCATCCATAGAGGCTTGCAACTTGGCTATATTGGCACAAATATCTAAGGTGGGTTTGCTATTGTGGACTATCTTTGGTTTGATGTCTACTTTCCCCCCCTTGGGTTTGCGAAAGGCTCAATTTTAGATGATAGGAGGTTTCCCTCAATTTTAGTAGCGAGCTCTTGGGCTTCCTGAATTGATTGGAGGTTTTTGTCCCTGAGAAGATACCCTATTTGGACATTGAAAGACTTGGTGTAGATGTGGACAAGGTAATCATCTTTCAGATGATGGCTTGCATGAATATTTTGAAGCAAAGTCTCAAACCTAGTATGGAACTCCTGAATAGACTCATTTTCATGTTTCCAAAGGTTATTTAGATGGGTAAGGAGCATGTTAGGGTCTTGTTTGATACTCCACCTCTTGAGAAAGACAACCTCTAGTCTGTCCATGGTTTTAGTGCTACCATCGGGAAGGCTCAGGTACCAGTGCCTTGAAGCATCACAGAGGGTAGCAGAGAACAACTTCATGACTAAGTCTTCAACATCATCACTAATGGGATGAAGCTAAAAAAACACCCAGAAGATGCTCATGTGCTCTTCGACACTAATTGCATCATTATCGGTAAATTTAGGCAACCACTTCTTGTACTTGGCTAGAATTTTCCTAGGATAGCCTGGTATGGCCGACATCTCTAGTGGTTTGAAAATAGTAGATGACCATTGTCTTTGATTGTTGGTTGGGTTCGTTGTAGTGGTGGTTTGAGAACTAGACATGGTTTTCAAAGGAAGACTCTTTCAAAAATGTGATTTTACAACAGGAGATTTATTGGGAGGCTTCCTTCTGAAAGATAAAGGAGGAGTATTGAACCTTTGTTTAGTTTTTGGAGTCACCAGATAGTATACTTGAAACTACCAAAGAAAAGGGAAAACACCCTAGTGGAGTCGCCGGGTAAGCTTGTAAGAATAAGACTTCCTGACTTAGTGTTCCCTGACAACGACACCAAAATGTTATCGCACAGTTTGTATAAGGGATAAAATCTTGAAGTTTGAAGGACAATCTGGCGTAATAGGAACCAATCGCACCCAATGTCACCACAATGGGATGGTTCTTTCTCTTTAGGGAGGTAAGGCCTAGGCGAGATGTCCCCGGTGACCTGGGGTTTTGAGAAGGTAGAAGGATAATAAGACAAGGATAAATCCCCCCCCTCACAACTCACCGCCGAGCAAATAGTCTGACCAAAGGCCAATGATAAAGTAAACCCCCAAAAATATACCTGCCTGGTACAAAGCAACAACAAATAATATATGCAAGCTATATTTCAATGAGTTAGTACTTCATACAAATTGATGACTATCTGAATAACATATACGCAATTTGGCAATAAATGTTGACGAAGTCAATGTTTATCAATAGCAAATGAAATTTATAACACTTCACCAATAAATATTGGAACAATGTGGCATTCAATGCAACCAATCAACACATCATCTAATAAATGCCTTAGATCACCATTCAATTTTCTTATAAAATAAAACGTTTGTTGCACAAATGATGTAATGGCCAAAGGTGACGACAACAGTTAGGGTTAGCAGGTTAGTTAAGGCTAGGGTTAGTAGTTAGGTTTTGATTCAAAGTGTTTGAGAGTTGTTTGTAATGAAGGTCACTTCAACGCATGAGGTCTTAGGACCAATGCCTTAGGGTTAAATGGAGTCAAAAGTGGAAGACACACGAGTTGAAGGAGGCAACTGATAAGGACTAGAGGGAGGAACTTTGAGGTGTTGCTGAAGCAAGTCCCCAAAGTCTAAAACCCTAGGAGAGAGATTCAATTCAGTGTATATGAAATAGGCCTTGGTGATCTCTCCTCCTTCCTTAGCTCAATGGAAAAAATGGCTAGCATGAAAGATGAAGTGAGACAAGAGGGTTTGATAAGATAAAGTGTTGTAGCAACAAGGCTTCACCAACAAACCCTAGAAAAATCAGCCCCAAAGTGTAGAAACCCTAGGATTCAAGGCGTCTCCTTCTTCTCAGCATCTAAGAGGTATGGCTAGAAAAAGGGAAGAAGAAATAGGAGTGTAGCTACAACTAGGATCTTTCTTTCCTCAACAATGGCTGAAAAAACTCTCTCAATGGGGACATGAGATCACAAGGACCTACTTTTGTGCTTGTCACCTAGGGTTTTGTTCAGCAAAATCATAAACATATGCAAGAAATTAAACTACAACCATTCATTTCAGAAGTTTTGTAGAAAAATACTTACAATTCACTAAGAATAAGAAATGCAAACCCTAGTTGTAACACCTTCCATTAAGAGAGAAGCCAAAACATGCCAAAATAGTCCTTGTTTAACAAGTGGGCATCACCAAATCATCCAATAACCCAATATAGGGCGCAAATTTCAGACCTCCTTATGGAGTCAATGAGTTGTCATGAAAAAATGAAGGTAAAAATCCCTCATTTATACAGTATCATGACCTAATTTTACATTTTAGGTCATGTAAAAGGCCGACAAGGCCAAAATACGAAATCATATTGTTTTTACATTAAATTGTTAAACTAAATCCCTAATCAAGCTGAAAAGAATTAATAATCCCCCTCAAAGGAGATGTCATCCCCTTCTAGGGAAAATGGGGCATTCTGGAGCAAAATGTTAGCCCTCCTTAGGCTTCTCCAACCTGCCACACATGCCACTTCTTCCCAGTCTGCCTCCCAAGATGTCCATGATGTTGTATGATGTCATGGTCAATATGGTAACATCCTAGGCCTCCCAAGGCCAATGTTCCACTGAAAAAGGGTCACCCCCCCCTAGGTCAAGCTCTATTGGGGTGCCTCTGGTGGAACGTCCTCTTCTCCTCCGCTACAAAGCCCCTAATCCATCTCTATCCTATCTCTTCCCCTTGATAGGGTCTCAACATCCACTTGATGGGCTCTTCAGCCCCACGGAGGTCTGAACTGATCATCTCCCCATGTGTACCGGTCCAAAATGGTACCTATTCATCGGGCATGTTCCTGCACATCAAAAGATACTCCCTCCATGGGCTCATTAGTCATAGGGATCATAGAAATGTCAATCACATTTAATCATCAATATTATTAAACATATGAATAAAATCCCTAATACATCAGCTAAATGCTCAAAAATGTTACACCAGCCTACAATACAAGTTTTGGAGAAAGAGACAAGGCATCCTATTGGGCTAGTGTCCACAGAAGAAGGAAAGTTCCCGGAAGAGACCTCATACAAGCCATGTAAGTGGGTGATGTGGTCAGGGGATGTCCAAACATGTGGGTGTAGTGAGGGCCAAGGATGCAAAAAATGTTACCTGTGGGTGCCTTTGTAGAAGGTGAGTTGTACCTCTCATGGATGCATTTTTTCCAATCCCACTCTTGCCTTTTATTATTTTATTCTTTGATCTTTATTTCTTTTGTGTTTAAGAGCTAATCAGGGGACACTTCCTTGGCATGGTGACCAGTGGTGACAGCGTTACCCACAAGTATTTTCACAAAAATGAGAATGTTGGCTCGTGACGAGACCCCCTATCCTCTAGTTAGGCCTTGCTTTATTATTTTTTCCAGGTCCCTCTTGTTTCTTGCTTAGAAGCTTTTTATTTATTTCTCGGGTATCTCTGGGTGAAGCATCTCGAGGTTTCATTTTTAGGCTTTTATCTTTTACCAGCTTGTTTTTACCTTCTGGGCCTTTAGCCCCTTCTTCCCACGAGATAAGATGCAATCCTTAAAATAGGTCAACCCAATGTCTGGACAAGTGGAGTGAGATAGGTGAGTGGGAAACAAGATGGAAAAGTGGTTTTATGATGTGAGCAGATGATGGCTTTTCATAAATTCCCCCCAGTGGAAAACCAAAACCTACAGACACAGGCTTGCTAGGGCACCCTGTCAATCCCCCAACACATGTTCAAGTGGGAAAGTGTAAGATCCAAGCAATTGTTAGAAATAAAAGGAATCAAATGAATATATTCAATAGTTTTGATGATCAAAGTGACACATACCATGATACCTGGACTAATTACCTCATGGAGCAAGAACCTTCTCCGACACATGACCAATCCAATGGTGGTGGATGTTGTTGCTGTTGAGAAGACAAAAGATGATGGAAGAAAGAAAAGGTGGGCCCTCCAGGGCCATGCTAAAGTCAATCCTGCTCTCGATACTCCATGTCTAGGACCTGTGGGCCTCGAGACATGATCTCTTAGTTATCCCTGAAAGTGGGGGATAACAGGCCCTCAACCAAGTAACCAGGGGTGGCGGTAAGGAAAAATTTGTGTGGGGCATGTCCCAACAACAAACCTTCGATGACTTGAAGAAGCGTTTGTGATCATCCCTAGTAATTTCATTGCCGGACCTGCAACATCCATTTGAGATCGAGACAGATGCTTCATACTATGTTGTGGGCGTCGTTCTCACCGAACATGACCACCCCACGAGATATCATAGTGAAACACTATTAGATGATGTCTTTTAAGTACCCTACTTATGACAAATAAATGTACTCCATTGTTCAAGCCTTCCGCCAGTGGAGACATTACATTCTTGGGAAGGAGACAAACGTCCACACTGATCAAAAGCCACTACAGTTCATGCAGACCCAAGGAAAATTCCAGAATCACTGCCATCATAAGTGGTCCACATACTTACAACAACTCCACCTCAAAATCAAGTATAAAACATGAAGTACCAACTGAGTTTTTTAAAGCCTCAGCTGACGTCCAGTTGCAACACTCACCACGGTGCTAGAATCTTGCGGCCACGAGACCTCTATATGCCCCCACCTCTATGAGACAGACCCCGACTTCTCCACCACCTACCAAATGTTGGGTGCCAACTTAGTGGTCGCTAATTTCCATCTTCAAGATGGGTTGTTGTGTCGTCTTGGACATCTCTGTGTTCCATCAAGCGAGCATGCGAAGATGATTTGGGAAGCTCACTACAGTCGGGTGGAATGGCACTTTGTCATTGAAAAGACAACGACAGTGTTGCAGAAACATTTCTACTGGTGGAAACTTCGACAGGATGTTGGCAAGTATATCAGGTCCTGCACCGCTTGCGCTATTTCCAAACCGACCACTAAGAAATAGGGCATGTACACCCCTCTTCCTACTCCTGATAGGACATGGGAATCCATCTCAATGGACTACATGTCGGGCCTCCCGTCCACCAAGAGAGGCAATGAATGTGTTTTTTTGGTTGTTGATCGCTTTTTCAAGATGGAAATTCTAGCCACCAGCAAGAAGAACATCACAACAGAAGCCACTGCCAAAATCTTCTTTGAACAAGTATGGGTACATTTTGGGATCCCACAAACCATTATCTCAGACCGTGACAGTCGGTTTCTTAGCACATTCTGGTCGATCCTCTGGTCACTATTGGATACCAAGCTCACAAAATCCATTGCCTTTCACCCCCAGACAGATGGCCAAACTGAGGTCGTCAATAAAATGATCGTACATATCCTGTGCATGTACAATTAAAAACACCCCCGCACATGGGAATAGATTCTTCCCTATGTCTAGCATAGCTACAACCGAGCCCTTCATAGCTCAGCTGGCCATAACCCCTTTCAAGTGGGGTTGGGATTCTAACCATTGGGCCCCACGAATGTTGCACTACCCCTGGTGACCACCTCAACCGACTCATCCCCTGCTCCACCATAAGCTGACAAATCTACCTAGTTCATTGAGTGGATCTAGAACATCCGCCAACAGGTTCAGGATATTCTACAAAATTCTAATTTCAAGTACAAGCAATGCCATGATCAACATTGGGTGCCACATAAGTTTTAGGTGGGAGACAAAGTTTGGTTGTAGTTGCAAAAAGAACACCTTACAGGTTCCCATCGGAAGCTTCGCCCACTCCATTATGGTCTGTACACCATCACCAAGGTTGTGGATGACAATGCTTTTGAGCTCAACATTCCCCCTTTCCTTGGCCTACACCCAATCCAATGTGGCTCACCTTTGGCCATATTTCCCACCATTATTGGACACCTCAAAGATAGCAGAGAAGTTGACACCAACAGAGATCAAACTTGACTACATGAAATAGGCATCCAATGATCATATTGTGGACACAAAGATCAAGGGCACTCGACAACAAAGAATCCAACTTTATCGAGTAGTCAAAGCAGGGCAACTTTTGCACCAAGGCAAGTGGCTCACCCAGGGACAAATTCAACATAAATTTCCTCATTTGATGGAAGAACTCAAAGAAATGGAGACCATTTCTTCCTCAGGAGGGAGGATTGATACAAGTGGATGTCTATGGCCACCCACCTTTTCCAACTCGCTCAAAACATTTTTCTGGCAATTTTGGCAATTTACTATTTTTAGTAGTTTTTAACTTCTGGGGCCATTTTGAGGGACTAAATGAAGGTTTTTCGGGATTGAGATTCTGAATAATAGCCAAAGGCTCTAATTGGGCCCACAAAATGAACTCCTCGACGATACATTTACAACGAGTTATCGTGCGCCTAAAATGGAGATCGTATGCAAAAGTTACGACCCCGAGAAGTTGATGTACTAACTTACCCAAACGGGGCCCACATGACTTTTGGCGCTTCACATCCTAGGGTTAGGTTTTTGGATGTCTAGGGTTTTTGACATTCTTGTTTATTGTAAAAATTCCTTCAGAGCCTCATTGTAATAATATTCTTTCGAATTAGCACACATGTCACATTGCTTCTCAAAGATAAGCCGTCACCATTCTAGCAAGCTTGTTTTCCGCTGCATTTTACAGTTTCAGCTTATTTTCTTATTGAATAGAAAACCATTTTTACTGTATCTATGTTATTATGTGTTAAGAATATTTTAATAATCTATATTCATTTCATTTTGCTCATAAAATCTGGATCACCAAAGTAGCCAGATGGGGGTGACTGCGAGTTCATGAGTTTTTGAGGGGTTTTATTGGGCCCGGCTTGTATCGTTCATCGTATTTCATTATCAGGATCCATTTCACACAGCTTGGGTTTGGTTTTGTTGCATTAATTTCACTAAGGTCATTTTGGGCATAATACTTGGAGAAACCTCTTAGCGTAATAACTCATCGGAACGGGGAGGAAGATCACTACAAGATTAGAAGATGAGAAGTGACTTTCAATGGCCGGAGAAGCTATAGGAATGAATAAATCACTTTTTAGAGGAAAAAAGGACAATTAATTAATAAAGTGATTTAATTAAAGAATAATAAAAATAAAGTAAAAGACACTTGGAGGGAAAAGGTGAACATGGGGGATAAAAGAGAGATAGGCACCTCTATTCTCTCATTATGTTGATTATCATTTTGATGTCTGGCTTCTTGCTAGAGAGCCCATGATACTTGGGGGTTTTTAGGTTTTTGATTGAACAAACCCTAGAGATTAGCTCGGTAGTGAAATATCCTACATTTCCTGAACCAAGATTGCCCAAGGAGGTGAAATATCCATACCTCACCATTCTACATCTGTTAGAACTACTTTAGCCATCAGTTTGTGAAGAAGGACGCATCATAGAGGGTTTTTGGCAGAGAGGGTGCACCACTCAGGCAAGGGAGTGTTAATGGATAAATTCGTGAGTGCGGACACAGACCAATCTCCCTAGATCCACCTGGATCTAGAACAAAACGAGACATAATACTACTCTTTCCCTAGATCTAGACTATTGAACGAACTAAGAGAAATGGATAGTGGACATACCTTATGAACGCTCTCCTTAAATCTTTGTTGTTCCTTGCTCCGCTTCAATGCTCTTGTGCTATCCAATCACAACAGTACAAACCAATCGAAGTACAAGCAAATTAATGTATTCAATACCTAGTCTATACATGTGATCAAGGAATCATGTAATAAGATGACATCATCATTATGGGAAAGGGACATATTCATGTATTGAATTAACTGAAAGAGAAATATACAACCTGAGCCTTGATGTCGTAGATATCCTTTCAATGGATCCTAGATCTGACACACACACTTGCTTATGCATGAAGAAAGTCAATTACATAAGATGCCTTTGCTATTGTCCTTTGCTGCTGTAGCTTCAGTCCTCCATATAGTCTTGCCCTGATTCTCCAATCAATCTCTTGCTAGTTTGCTTCTAATATTTCTTGTTTGTTCTTGTTAACTTTTTCCATGAGCAATCTCCTCAATCTATAGTAGAAGATAACTTAGTTACTTGGATAAAGAATGATCCCAAGATATCTAGAAAGTCAGTATTTTGCCAACCATTCGAAAGCAAACTCATCCTTCTAGAAGATTCTTTCTAGAAGGATCGAGAACTCATTCATTTTCCTTCCTTAAAAACATGTCCGCACCCTAGCTTCAAGTACAGTGCGAGAAGTTCGCAGTCGAGCTGAAGGCAGCCTGCGGGAATTAAGGATTCCCGCAGGTGAGTATATATGCAACCTGCGAACTATCTTTTAAACTATGCTTTCTGGAAACTGACAAGTGTAACCTTCCTCATGAAAATGTTCTTAATAAAGAGTTTGATTTCCTATTATCACGACACTGCCATGACATCATCCCGATGACCAAAAATGTGGATAATAGAATGCCCCCCAAAGTCTGAGAGCGGAACCAGTGACAGTCGATAGACTTTGTAAGCTGCATGTGTGTGTCAAGAACTAAGAGCACATCTAATTAGAGACCTGCAAACGACCAAGCATCAATAGAATATCGAATATATCAAGTCCGAGGTAGGCATTCCAATACTCAGATCATAGACGGATGACCTTAAAAATAAAAAGGGCATGGCCACCAATCATACACTGTGGATCCATGTAGTCATAATATAGCACAGCCACCAGAATACACTGTGGATCTGTGCGACAAATGTGCAATCAAGACGACATAGCCACGAACCATACACAAGGGATCTATGTGTCGCAAAATATACATACTCCATCGCAACCTGGATGTAAAAACATGATCCAGGGTCTTCAACCCTATCCCCCAAAGTACGAATCAGACCATGTGATTACATGTGTTGAAGTCGAACATGGTAGAAACCACTTGATTACCGGTCATTGATGTATACCGTTAACAAGTGCGAGGGAGATCACCATTAATGTCAATGATTCCCAATGTACTACAATACAATCCATCGACTGTGAATAAATGAGTTGATGTCGAACATCCGACGGAATCTTTTGATCAGAGGTCAATGATGTTAACCTACTGTCGAAAGCGAGAAACTTGCCATTGAGGCATGCAAGCTTCAAGGTACTTAATGATTTCTAAGTCTTAATCCCGGATAATGTGTTGAAGTCGACGGAACAAGACTCGTCACAGGAGGGCCTTGATGTATCCCCCATCAGTGACACAAAATGAGTAACAGAGTTTGATGATGAAACAGAGCATGTAGCAATTGGACTTTGGACACAGGGAAGGCCGACGCAAAGTGAAAGGATAACTGCAGATGGCCGACTCAATAGAGGCTTCAAATGGACAGCTCTTGAACATATGGACGACAGGACCAATGATTTGGCAGCATTGACTAAAAAACGACACATGGAAAGACCTTGTAATCAAATCAAATGAGAGACAAATGGATTTCCCAAACCAACTTCGGATGATGAATAGGGGGTGTCATGTTCAAGAGCGACACTTACTGCCAAATAACTCAAAAACGAAACATATCCCTTTCCCAAATTTCCCCCCCACCATTTCTGGCAAGTACCTCTTTATTTTTACGCAAGCTTGAAGAGGATCACATATGCTTGTTGATATAAGCTCATCCTTCGGACAAGTCCCTCGGAGTATTTTTAACGA
>ML799513.1:129248-146608 GCA_009831015.1 Picea engelmannii | reverse complement strand
TCTCCTCAATATATAGTAGAAGATAACTTAGTTACTTGGATAAAGAATGATCCCAAGATATCTGGAAAGTCAGTATTTTGCCAACCATTCGAAAGCCAACTCATCCTTCTAGAAGATTCTTTCTAGAAGGATCGAGAACTCATTCATTTTCCTTCCTTAAAAACATGCCCGCACCCTAGCTTCAAGTACAGTGCGAGAAGTTCGCAGTCAAGCTGAAGGCAGCCTGCGGGAATTAAGGATTCCCGCAGGTGAGTATATATGTAGCCTGCGAACTATCTTTTAAACTATGCTTTCTGGAAACTGACAAGTGTAACCTTCCTCATGAAAATGTTCTTAATAAAGAGTTTGATTTCCTATTATCACGACACTGCCATGACATCATCCCGATGACCAAAAATGTGGATAACAGGGAGATTCAATTTGGTCTTACGAGGTTGTGTTTGGACCAGATTTCGATTGGGGACTCTTGGCCATCATCAGGGTTGGCACTTGTGGGGGCTTTACAACCTCATATTTATTTATTTTGATGGCTGGGCAAATTTCACGAAGTAGGGCACATTGGGGGTTTGAGATCCCATGATTTATGAGAAGATTTGTCATATAAATCCATGGGATCTTCACATATGAGTTAACCATCATCATATCTACAAGTTGCAGCCATTTCCTGAAGGTTTTACATCAGCTTTTACTATGCATATTTCAGCAGGGCGAATTTCAACATGAGGGCACATTTCTTGGTATGGTAGAATTGATTTTGGAGCATTATATCAGCCATTTTGGGCAGCCATCATTAAAGGATCCTTGAGGAGGATTACTATTGATATTTCCTTTCATTTTGAGGGAATTACAACCCTATTTTTTAGTTGTTATATTCCTTGGATCAGATCTGGAAATTACTGTGTGTTGGATAACCAAGTGCATATTAAATAAAGCAAGGATCGAGGTACTATCTTACGGTTTTTAGTAGTTATGAGATTATGTTTTATTTGGTTATCATTGAATGTGTTTTCCTTATATATTACATGAATAAATATGGGCCACATACATCAGAAAATACACTTAAATGAATGTTACAGTGATTGCACACAAAGTGTTTGACAAAATACCTCAACCAGCCGCTGCAAATAAACATAAAAACCAACACAAATTCAGAACAACCACTCATTAGGAAGGGTTTTAGGTGTTGCATGTGATGTGTTTGACATAAACTCCATCCCTTAAACTTGAGTTAATTGGGACAACGAGTGTTAAACTGCTTTCAAGGGAGTTGGGAGCTTATATGCCAAGTGTTTGACGAAATTTCTCAACCATAGAGATCTGATTTTTATATTAGATTTGGTTGGGAACATTACAGTGGTATCAGAGCGAATTTCCTTCGCCATCCTATGATATACATTGATGATCTAAAGGAGAGATGGAGTTTGCAGATTTTGCAGGGGAGATCATATATTGTAATGGGGAATATTACGCCCTTAGTGAAACATTCAGGGCTCAAGTAACATTCCAACAGTTTATATCCATAAAAAATCCTAGGTGGAGCAAAGATAAGGTTACATATTGGGCCAAAAAGATGGAAGAAATCCATTATTGGAGCAGCATGGAAGAGAAAAACAGAGCCAAAGCAATCAAGGAGGTAGATACACCACTACCAGCTAGTAGATGGAAGGAAGCACATATTGAGCCTACACCCATTAGGTGCAAGGAAATTTTCTACAACTGCAAAGTGACTTTGGAGTCAGATCATTGATGCAGAGGCAAAGGGAAGGTGCACATTGTTGAGGTGCACTACAACAGTGAGGATGAGGAGATGCATGAGGATGAAACCATAGATGCATATTTAGAGCAGTCTGATGAGGCTAGTGACTCCTACGCATCTAATGGACAGTTGGATGGATAGGATGATAATGCATGTTCTTTAGCTTCCCTAGAAAACAGTGTTGAGGACTCAACACTTCATCATAGTGGTGACACTTGTAAGGATTCATATGTGTTAGAACCTGGTATGAGGTCATACGTGGGGGATATTTTTCCTCCCATGAAGTTGAGTGTGACACATTCCTTACCTTCTCAAACATTTATGATAGACATGACACAGGAGGATATCAATAGTATTTCGAAGGTGGTAGAGGATCCTTGTGTAGCATTTGAACACAAGGGACATATGGATCTACAAGCCGAGGAGGAGAGGCATGGCCTGGAGCTAATTGACTATATACATACCTATCAGTATGAGGAGAGCAAGCCGCCTCTTTTGGGGAGTCTATTGTTAGATCAGGTTGTGGAGGATGATATTTTGATGGGATACTCACTTCTAGGACCAGTCTATAGTGATGAGGATGCACTCCTTATTGGTCGAGATGCCCATATCTCATGTATGGACACATCTGTATGGAATCCAGGTGCAGATCACATTATTCAAATGAGTGCACAGGAGGATACAATTGCCCATATAGGATACAATGTGATTCATATAGGGGTAGCAGTTGGTAATGGTTTGTAGTGGCATACGGGAGGACTCAGTAGCATAGTGGACAGTGGGAAATTCAATGCCTTATATTTTGAGGAGTGTGTTGTTGGGGATTATATTGTTGACACTAGAAGTGAGAGGCATGAGGTAGCACCTCAGCAAGATTGTGATCAGGAGTCACGACACTTAAAAAGACAGTTGAGAGTTAGTGAGGACATGATCATGGCAGCCACTAGATGCATTGATGATACACATGCATTGGTGGTAGGTTATTTTTGGAGGGCCTTGATGGCACGTGATAGTTCATATGGGGGGACTTCTATTAATGACTTTCATACACTCAAGGAGAGAGTGATTGTGATGAGGGTCGAATACCAACAATTGTTGATGGATAGAGATTACCTATTGGAGGTTGGCGAGATGTATCACATGGAACTAAGGCAGAAAGAGGTTGAGGTGGACCGACTCACTCATGAGTTGGAGAGCACACGTGGATTATTGGAACGCGCACAGACAGCCCTTCGGGAATCGAGGTCCATATTAGAGGATATCCTTGATGAGAATAGTCGGGGATCCACTACATCTATCTTAGTAGAGAGCCAGATGTTTACTTCAGCTGCTTCACCAGAGGATGTTGGTGGATTGGTATAGGAGAACTAGTTGATGGAGGTGCGTGAGAGACACCCAGGATCATTGATGGATATGGAGAGATGTGAACAAGAGATGTTGGAGGATATCTATGTGTCATGGGGACCACCATTCATGAGGGGTTCTGAGACAGTTGTTCTTACACATACACCTATGGATTCTAGACCCAGGGGCAGGTATGAGGAGACTTCCATTGGTGTTTTAGGATTGGATGACATCCATATATAGGTTGAACCAGCAGTATACCTTGGATACATGATGATGCAGAAGGATACAGAGGCTTGCATGAGTATATAAAGGCATATGATGATGATATATAGTTCACAGGAGGATGTAGAGGTGTATAACAAGATTCAGGGGGATGCATTGGATTGTAGAGAGGAGACACACTTAGTGGACCATGAAGATTCCTCTTTCTTGCAATAGTACATAGTTCTGGGATATCACCTTCATACTAGTAGCAACTATATGACTAATGATGGAGGTAGAGTGATTGACCAACAATTTGTGGAGTTATAGAATATTGTAACCAATGGTTGGAGTTTAGTGATGAGTACAGGTGATTATTCACCATGGGTTCCAATGGATGAGATTTTGTCAAGTCCTTGGGATTGACCAAATTCTATGATATTTTCAAGTCCTACATACATTTACAGTTATTTATTTTATCCTTCCTCGATACTTTCATCATAGACAACAACAGGGGGAGATAGACAATGGCATGGGACATGGACAGTTGGTAGGAAGAGACCACCTGACGGGAGTGACTAGATTATATACATCATGATAGGGGTGGTTCATCCGAGACAGTCTTATGAGGCTTGGGGCATGATGGAGATAATCCTTAGTCGTGGGACAAAGTATGTTTCAGAGATGGATACAGGTTCAGATTCTCAACATGATGAGGACTAGGAGTAGATATGGACATGTGATTCTGATGATATCTATGAGATCAGTTGGTAGGAGGTATGGTCACAGTAGGTAGCGTCAGGGATATTGAGGATTGTACATGATGTATATATGGTTGGATAGCTTGGCCATTTCAGGGCTCGTCCACGAGACAAAGATAATTCTTCGATTCTCCTTGGGGGATTTTGATGATTATGTCATGAGACATATGGAGGCATGTTTGGAGCATGGGACTCCACAGACAACAATGTGGATTGACAGGGAGGCCGAGTTTAGTGATTATGGACATGAAAACATGACTATAATCATACTTCAGCTAGAGGTTTACAGTTTTTTGGGCACCGAGTTACTTGGTATGAAGCCTTTAGAGCTATGTGATGCAGGATTAGGAGCTCTTCTAGAGAACATGAGGGTTTTAGAGACTTGCATGATTGATTCTTTCCATTGTTTGGGGAATTTGAGAGCAAGTCAAGATGAGTGTGTTTTGTGGTAGGATGGATCTCCTTGGTTGAGGATTAGATATATCAGTAGATCATCTTCTTGGTTAGTAGAGGGTCTGACTTATGCCAGAGGTGATAGTTTGTAGATAGGTTTATGTGAGAGATTTTGTGATGGATGGATATGGTATTTGTCTGTTATGTTGGTTGGGGGTCTCTGGGAGATTCATGGTGTTGGTATCTTATAGGGATATACTTCGTAGGGTACTACAGTTCACATCTTGATATGGGATCCATGGATTGGAGTGCTTGGTAGTCCATAGTTTTATGGAGTCGAGATCCGAGTACAGTGGTTGCTTGGGGAATTAACCGAGGATCCAATGCACACGATCATTCTACTCATCAGGAGCATTTGGGTATCATGTATTGTGAGCACTTGGAGGGGCCATGTCTCGAAGAGAGATTAATACAAGTCACACATGTGGATATGGGATCCTGGTATCATATACAGATTGATTCAATTATTGCTTGAAGACAAGCAATATTCTAGCAAAGGGGATTGTGATGTCCCCATTTTGGACATTATTATATTACAAAGTGTTAGGCCTATAGAGTAGCCAGATGGGGGTGACAACGATTTCCAAAGTTATTGAGGGGTTTCATTTGGCCCGACTTGTATCGTTCATGATATTTCATCATCGGGATCCATTCCACACAGCTTGGCTTTGGTTCTGTTGCATTCCGACAATTTTCGTAATTTTGAGATATTATTGGTCATATTTTAATTAATTTCACTAAGAAGGTCATTTTGAGGATAATAATTAGAGAAACATCTTAGTGTAATATCTCATCGGAATTCTGAGGAAGAGGAATACAGGATTAGATGATGAGAAGTGACTTTCATTGGCCGGATAAGCCATAGGGACGAAAAAATCACTTTTTAGAGGAAAAAAAGCCAATTAATTAATAAAGTTATTTAATTAAATAATGATAAAAATAAAGTAAAATTCACTTGGAGGGAAAAGGTGAACAAGGGGGATAAAAGACAAATAGGGGCCTCTATTCTCTTATTATGTTGATTATCATTTTGATGTTTGGCTTGTTGCTAGAGAGCCCATGATACTTGGGAGTTTTGAGGGTTTTGACTAAACAAACCTTAGAGATCATCTTAGTGGTGAAATATCTCATCTTTCCTGATCCAATATTTTCCAAGGAGGTGAAATATTCCTCCCTTTCCATTCTACATTAGTTCAGAACTACTTCAACCATCAATTTGTGAAGGACACATCATAGAGGGTTTTCTGGAGAGAGGGTGCACCACTCAAGCAAGGGAGATTCGATTTGGTCTTAGGAGATTGGGTTTTGACCAGATCTCGATTGGGGAATCTTGGCCATCATCAGGGAAAACCTTTTGGCACTTGTGGGGGGTTTACAACCTCCATATTCATTTATTTTGATGGATGGGCGAATTTCATGAAGGAGGGCACATTGGGGGTTTGAGATCCCATTATTTATGAGCAGATTTATCACCTACGGCCAAGGGATATTCACATATGATTTAACCACCATCATATCTACAAGTTTCATCCACTTCCTAAAGGTTTTACATCATCTTTTATTGTGCATATTTCAGCAGGGCGAATTTCAGCATGAGGGCACATTTCTTGGTATGGTAGAATTGATTTTGGATCATTATATCAACCATTTTGGGAAGCCATCATTAAGGGATCCTTGAGGAGGATTACTCTTGACATTTCCTTGCATTTTGAGGGAATTACAACCCTATTTTGTAGTTTTTATATTCCTTGGATTAGATCTGGAAATGATTGTGTGTTGGACAACCAAGTGCATATTAAATAAAGCAAGGATTTGAGGTACTATCTTACGGTTTTTAGTAGTTATTAGTTTTTGTTTTATTTGGTTATCATTGAATGTGTTTTCCTTATATATTACATGAATAAATATGGGCCACATACATCAGAAAATACACTTAAATGAATGTTATAGCCATTGCACACAAAGTGTTTGACAAAACACCTCAACCAGCCGCTGCAAATAAACATAACAACGAATACAAATTCAAAACAACCACTCATTAGGAAGGGTTTTAGGTTTTTTCATGTGATGTGTTTGACATAAACTTCATCCCTTAAACTTGAGTTAATTGGGGTACCAAGTGTTGAAGTGATTTCAAGGTAGTTGGGAGCTTATATGCCAAGTGTTTGACAAAATTCCTCAGCCACATAGATCTGATTTTTACATTAGATTTGGTTGGGAATATTTCATTATAGTTGCACATAGTTGCATAAAGTTACATAAGTTTCATAGTTGCATAAAGTTGCAAAAGTTTCATAGTTGCATAAAGTTGCAAAAGTTGCATAGTTGCATAAATTTGTGTAGTTGCATGTTGCATGCATGCATGTCATGTGCATCTTGAGTTAGTTCGCATGCATTGACAAGTCAAGAGTGAATTGTAATTGAACTCTCAATTCAAGTTATAATTTTGAACTAAGTGAAGTCTCATGTCCAAGATCTATTTTTGAAGTGTAAAGTCGAGTTATGGAAAGCATGTATTCAAACTTCTAATTTGAGCCCTCTTCCTTCACCTCTCCATAACTTTATAAATAGAGGTTGACCCTCATTTTTCATATTGTGTGTTGCAGCGTGAGGGTGAAAGAGTATAGGGAAACAAGTGTGTTTATATTGTGCTGGTATATATCAGTATATATAGGCAACGAGTAGCAGCATATATAGGCTAAGTGACTTGGTATTGCTATACAATAGTAGGTACCTCAATCAACCCAGTAAGTTGTAAATGCATTGGCTAGGACCTTTCTTATTCATAACCATCTGGAATTCGAGAGCAGTAAAGTTGGTTCATATTGATAGAATAATTAAGATGAGATGGGTGAATGGTGCTCACCTGAAACCTTTCACTCCTCCTCAAAACTAAGTTGGGAATCTCTTGAAAAGGAGCTACACATTATTATTCTTTATTCTTTGATAGTTAATTCAATAAGGCTAGATCCTATGAAAGGGATAGTCAATCTAATTGTATTAATTTAATAAAACTTAACCTTGTGGTTAAGGAAGTATTGAGTTAATTGAGTTCAGACTAAACCGTTTGAATTTGTAAGTTTCTTTCAATATTCATGGGAATTAAGCTCCACCTTTTTAGTTGGTGGGACAGGGGAATTCTCATTCAAAATAGTCAATTCATGTCAAGATAAGCTCTTTGAGTTGCATCGTCACACTATAGAGCTATGGTGGTATCCTTAAAACCTCAAAGGGCATGTCCATAGTTGTGGGTCACCATTAATGATAACCATATGCATTTAATAATCATATAAAGTCATAGAAGTTGAAATTATGGGCATACGGGATAAGGGGTAAGTAATATGGCTTAAGTTGACAGTTTGGCAAGTTATGTTATGCCATCATTTGGGTTTAGTTAATGACATTGTTCCTTCCAGTAATGATGGTAATCCAATAGTAAATGCACTCAAAAAATGTTTTGATTTCCACACCATCCAATTACGTTTTCAAACTTTTGGGAAAGATATGGTTTCTTTTGAAATTTATGGAAAGATATGAACACTTTTTCAAATTAATGACAATTAAATCTTCATTACTCAATGTATAGTCTATATAATCTACCATCACCCACTTTTTAAGTCATTATGTATATTGAGAACTTCAAGAACAAGATAAGAGCCCAAGAATTGGTGAGAAATGATTCATGCATATGCACCAAAATGGAAAATGGATAGCTAAACTCCAAGAGATAATCAAAGTACCACTAGTTTATATAAAAGGAGAGAAATATAAACAACTAACATAAGAAAATCAACATCATCATTAACATCTTTTATCAATAAGGAACTTTCTCTATGTGCCTAGATCTTTTATCATTATCTCCTATAGAATGGCAAAGTTTGTTCAAGAAGTGGCCAAGTGGGATAATCACTCACATATTCCATATTTGAAGGAAAATAAGGACAAGATGATTCACCTGAAATGAAAATGGTATTTTCTTTATTGACATTTTCAAATTGTTAACAATATTATGTGTGGATTCCTTCCATCTCATGATCATGACCATGCTATCGAGTTTATTCTAGGAGTGAACTTCCTAATAATCAACCATATAAATATCTATACTCATAAAAGAGTGAGATTAATCACCTTGTCTAAGATTCATTGAATATTGGAATCATAAGAGAAAGTAGGAGCTCATTATCAACCTCAATCATTATGGTAAGTAAGAAGGACAACTCCTGGAGGTTATGCATAGTTTATAGAGAACTTCATAAAATCACCATCAAAGAGAAGTTCCATATTCCAGTCATTGATGAGATATTAGATGAAATGGCGTTTTGTTCTTTAGTAAGTGTTGGGCGCAGGCCTATTTTGAGAAGAAAGGTTATTTTCGACGCACACCTACTTTGGAGAAAATATCTATTTTGTGAAAGACCCAATTTTGGAAATGAAGACCTAATTTTGGAGTGCGTGCAACAACTAGCAAGAAAGCAACATGCGGAAAAAGAAGAAAAGCAACATGCAAGAGGAAAAGCAATGTGGTGCACAGGCGGAAAATCCTAACCATGATAGGGTTAGGGGTTTTGTTAAAGATTGTAATGGCTATAAGCCAATATAGTAGTATAAATAAAGACCTAGGAGGTCTAGGTCAGGGGTTAGTAAGTTCGGTATTATTGATGAGTTGAGAGACTGTCGATTGTAATAAGTTTGTAGAAGAGTCAAGTATGCTAGATTTGGAGGGTTAGGTCACCGACTAAGGAGCTTGATGTGATGTAGTCCACCTCACAGAGGTTCTTTAACCTCTTCATGATTGTATTATTGAAGATGTAATGCGCCCAGCGCCAGATTTTGCAGTTGACTAAATAAAAGAGCATAGAAGCCAAATCTTTGTGAGTGTAGCTTAGGAGGGGGTGAACCACGGTAAAACTTGTGTCTTGTGTGATGTTTATTGAATTCTTACTTTTTGTTAATGACTAGATTATGAATGAATGATTAACTAAATGTATTAGCATGCATGCATAAGGCTAAAGATGAATGAATCATAGAAATACTTAAATCCATAACAAGCTAATGCATAAAGAAGGATAGAATACACTCCTAGATACCCACTCATTCCTAGACTGCAAACACCTGGGTATTGCAGTCACCCATAGAGATATCTTAGGTGAGACTGTGTTGTGCACTTTGTGCGCAGTGTTTCCCTCTGTTTTACCAGAAGGGCCGATAGTTTTAGAGGGTTTTATTGGAAAGTTGTTCATATTTGAACTTGTGTCAACCCAAAAAGAAGTAAGAAGTTGGAGATCTAACCAACAAATGGTTATGTTGCCTGTTGGAACTACAAATGATAGAATGGATGGGATCTGTGGAAGAAACACATGGAGAATGAAAGTATATAAGGGAATGTTTAGGCCATGGAATCCAACAAAGGTGGAGATCGAAAGATGGTTGAAAATGAAGGAACTCGAGTTTGCGTAGAAGGACAATAGAAACCCTATGATAACACCGTGCAAATATCTCAACAAATACGTGTTTAGCAACTTGCATGAGGTATTTTTCTGTGATTTCCCACATTTGTTGTAAGAGTGGTTATTGAGGCTAAAAGAAAACCACCCTACAAATTAAGTTACACAACTAGAGTGGAATCCTGTGGAGATCGCACAGTTACAAAAAGTTGATAAAAAAATTACGCGCGCAGTAGAATTCTAGTTAGACATTATTGTTCCAGGGTTTATAACTGAATTTGCAATAGATACATCAAAGTCTTACACTTCCATAGAGAAATATTTTTTAAAGGGACCCAGAGGTAGATACATAAGATCATTGTACACTTCAATCGAGATTTTATTGTATGACAACGGTGTGATTACCATGGAATCAGACAACTAAACTTCCCTACGTGCATGGGGGAATGGGGGAAGCACTGATAGGAGGCTGAGAAATGGAGAAAGATATGGATAAGGGAAAGAAGAAGGATTCCATGGACCCAATCATGATGGAGGAAGATGAGATAAAACAGATAATGGAAAAAGTTGGAAAGACGCGTAGTGGAGTACCCTACCAATATAAGATGAATAACAAGAAGAGAGTCATAGTTGATAGAGAGGGCTTGGCAAGCGATGAGGAAGAGGTAGAGGATCTCTGGGCTATGGAGTAGATTGAGGAAATCCTTTGTGCAACATATGAAAGGAAAACATGAGGTCCAAGGGCAGGAACGGAAGGAATAACTCCAATCCAGATCATCGTCAATGTGGAACCTACAACCCCATGTGCGACTAACACACCAGAGAGAACACCAGCATTTAGATAACCAAATTTTAGTGGAAGAAAGACAGGAGGAAACACATCCAAACAAGGAACAACAATTGGAGGAGCTATTTCAGGAAGTAACAATCAAATATCTACACCACATGGATGTAGCAATTCAACACAACTTAAAATGGTAGGGCATGATCCCACGATCAAGTTACCAGAATTTCGGGGAGAGGCATCAAAGGACCCTGAAAAAAACTTATTTATCTGTGAGAAGATCTGGGAAGAAAAACATATCACACATGAGGATACAAAACTTGTGCAGTTAGAAATCACACTAAGAAACCATGCACTAGACTGGTACAGGAGCCTAGATGTAAACAGTCCACCAGGAGTAGCAAAGACTATTGTAGACGTGAAAAAATTGTTGATAAACGAATTTCATAAGCCCATCTCAGAAGACCAATATATGAATGAAATGATTGAAATTAGGCAAAAACCAAGTGAATATGTTTGAGAGATTGATCATAGGTTTAAGCGTCTAAAAGGTAAGTTGAAATATGCAATGATTGACATGCAACATAGGCACTTATTTGTGAACTTATTGTTACCACATTTGAAATACCCATTAAGACAATAGAATTTCCAAACTCAGGTAGAGGCTCTGTAAGAAGCCTTACAACTATAAGAGAACCAATATTAGCAGATAGATCCAGCAATAGAGAATTTGAAGAAGGATTTGAAGAATATAACATTTCAACTTAACCAAAATAAGGGTAAAGAGAAGAGAGAAGTTGTTTGATGTACCTTATGCGGGACATAAAGACACCATAAAAATAAATGTCCGACTTTCACACAGTATACGACGACATGACTGTCAAACCCAATTCCAACAGGAGGACCATGTTATGAGATAATTAAGACACGTGGACATGATCCATATCATTGTCCAATGATGCAAAAGTATAAGAAAATACCCAAAAGTTCATATTGCAATTTTTGAAAGTCAGTGGGTCATGATGATAAGGATTGTAGGACAATGGAGTTGATGAGAGAAACAACTTCAAATACTTATAGGGTGCAATAAGAAATGATGACAGGACAAGATGCACCTCATTTCAACCAGGTACCACCACCATACAACAATGCACAACAACAATACAATAATGTGCAACCACAGTATAATAATGTGCAGCCACAATATAATCCCATGCAATATAACCAGGTACCTCAGTACAATGTGCCACGAGGAGATCGAGGTGGAGGAAGAGGAGTATTTGGACGAGGCAGAGGACCAGTAGTGTGCCAAAACTTCCAACAACTAGGACATTATGCAAGGGAATGTCCACTCCCACCAGGAACATGTATGTATTATCATGCAACAAATCATGACACAGAAGACTGTTTGACACTCTTGCGGAAGATCCAATAATAAAGGAACCAGAAAAACCAAAATGTCCTGTGGATCTTTGCATAAGCCAAGGATGATGGGAGAAACATCAATATAGTCACTCGAGGAGGATCCAATATAGGAACGGATGCAGTATCGCATGATCCAGATCAACACCAATGGATTAAGAAGAATATTGAGCCACAGAAGTAGTTTGATGCATAAAAAGAAAAGGAAACATTTAAGGAGGCCAGACATGATTTTCTCAAGCAAAATTATGTGTCTATACCAGTCGCGTAGAAAACTCATAACTCACCAATGTACGAGATGCCCTCCTCAATGGACCACACTAGTAAAGGACAACTTTTAGAGCAAGTAAGTACCATAAAGACTTTTCTGCAATCCTATGTTAAGATATTGAATGACCCATCATTTGTTAAGGTTTTAAAAAATATGCTAGAAAGATGTAACACAGAGGAGGAAGGGAAGTTAGAACATAAAACAGTCAATCATCTCCATACAAGGAGAAGGACGAGTAGGGAATTTAGACTAAATGATAGCATTGGGGATTTCAATATGGGAGATATTATACTAGACTCAGGCTCTGAAGTAAATGTATTACCTAAGAAGACATGGAAACATATGGGAGAACCCACACTAGGCTATTCACATGTCCAGTTGAAACTAGCAAATCAACATAGAGTATTACCAATTGGAAGGCTTAAAGGTGTGACTATAGATCTGGATGGAGTGCACACTATGGAAGATTTTGAAGTAATAGAGATAGTAGATGGCACAACACCTTACCCAACATTGCTTAGATTGGATTGGGAATTTGATAACCAAGCTATAATCAACCTGAAGACAAGAAAAATGACTTTTGAATCAGGTAAATATAGATTCATTACACCATTGGATCCTTTAGAAGGAGAAAGGTTTGTAGAACCCACTTGTCTGGATCTGGAAGAAATTAACCAGTTGTATAGAACCACCGCGCGAGAATAAGATTATGTTAACCCAACTGTAGATGGGGTACTTAGTTGGAGAAGAATTTATCATGTGCTTCTTAATTAGACACAGGGTTGGAGAATTGGCAACAGAGATTACATGAAGTTTCCACAAGGAGGTGTGCAAGAATAGACTACGCAGTAAGATGGGTTGGTACAAAAATAAGAGAAACTCCCAGTTTTCATGTGTTAAATGACTTATAGGAATTTTTGACAAAATATGAAGAGGAATTACTAGAAAATCAGAGACTCTTAGCCCTAGATATCGCACTCAAGGCCACACTTGCAAGATGGTGGGGTGTTCACAAAGAAACAATTTGGGACGAGTACCACTGTAAAATGCAGGGATATGATGGACAGGGAACACCAAGGGAACACTTGGAGAAGTGTAAGGCACAATGGAGGATGACACCACCATAGGAATGGACTCATCACTTTATCCATACATTGGAAGGAATTCCAGGGAATTGGTATATAGACCAGGAGATGTGTAGAGGCAATACAAAATGGACAAGCTTACAACAGAATTTCATAGTAACCTTTTCATTTGAACATGAGAACCCCAACATGGATTCAACACTAAAGTTGATACAGGGAAGGATATTTACTAATGAACCACAAGTTGAAATCATGACATAATATCAACAACAAAACAAACAGACAATCAAAGAGTTACTCTCATGCTATCATGTTGAAGAGGAAGCACCAGATGAAGATGATCCACACAACATTCAGATTGCAAAAATTGAAGGAGAAAGAGAGGTGGAAGTCCCATCTCTGTATTCATAAGTATTTTTTGCACCAATCAAAGTGAATAAAGTCAACATTGGGACGAATGACAATCCTAAAATGGTAAGTATTGGAGACTATTGGGATGAGTAAATAGTAGAAAGAATAACAGAGTTACTGTGTGAATACAATGACATGTTTCCAACGACCTTCACAGAGATGAAAGGCATAGCGGGGGAGCTAGGTGAGATGAATATGCCCCTCGAACCTAAGGCTAGACCTATCAAGAAAATACCTTGCAAACTGAATCCAATGTATAAGCAGAAAGTGAAAGCAGAAATTGACAAAATGTTGGAAGTTGGTATCGTAGAACCAATAGAGGAATCTGAATGGATCAGTCCTATGGTAGTCCAAGAAAAGAAACAAGTGGGATAAGGATTTGTGTAGATCTGAGGAAACTTAATGATGCTTTCTTACATGACCCTTTCCCTACCCCTTTTATAGATGAGGTCTTAGGGAATGCGGAAGGCCAAGAAGCATATTCATTTATAGATGGATTCTCAGGTTACCATCAGATCAAAATAGCTCCAGAAGACAGGTATAAGACAACTTTTTCTACAAAATGGGGATCATACCAATATATAGTCATGCCATTTGGGCTAAAGAATGCACCAGCCATATTTTCAAGAGTAGACATAGCTTCTTTTAAGGAATTCATACATTAGTTTTAGAAGTATATATAGATGACTAAACTGTATATAGTTTGTTAAAGGATCATGTGGAAGTGTTAAGACTCATGTTGGAAAGATAAAGGCAATGTTAGATCTCATTGAACATCAATAAATGCATTTTTGGGACACCTTTTGGAATATTGTTAGGACATATAGTTTGTAAACAAGGTTTACTAGTGGACCCTGCTAAGATTGCAGTCATTGTAAATTTACCACCACCAAAGTCAGTGCACTAGTTAAGAGAAACACTGGGACATACAGGCTATTACAGGAAGTTTAAAAAGGGGTATGTATAGATTACTGCACCAATGGAAAAATTGTTGAAGACGGACACCATATTTCAGTGGAATAAGGATTGTCAGCAAGGATTGGACACTTTAAAACAAAAGATGGTAACAACACCTATACTAGTATTTCTAGATTGAGAAAATACATTTCATGTGCATGTAGATGCATCAACTATAGCACTTGGAGAAATTTCGGCGCAGCCAGGAATAGGGGACTTGGACCATCCTATAGCCTTTGCAAGAAAAAAATTGTCAGAATCAGAGCAGAATTACAACACCACAGAAAGAGAAGGCTTAGCCATGGTATATGCACTTCAGAATTTCAGGCACTACTTACTGGGTAAACACTTTAAAATGTTCACAGACCATTATGCCCTCAAATATCTAGTCAAGAAGCTAGTGTTGGGGGGGAGGATTTGTAGATGGCTATTATTGTTCCAAGAATTTGATTTTGAAGTGATAGTCAAACCATGGAAGTTGAATGAAGGACCTCACCTGTCAAGGGTAACTAATGGAGAAGAACCTACTAACTTGAAAGACAACTTCCATGATGCACAATTATTTTCAGTACAGGTAGTTGATGAATATTTCCTTGATATTATTGAATTATTAAGTACAGGGGTTGTGCCACAGGATTTTAGCACTGTGCAGAAGAAAAAAATGGTAGTCAGAGTTGCAGACTATCAACTTATTGCAGGACATTTATACAAAATGGGCGCAAATAACATTTTGAGAAGGTGTGTATTGGAACATGAAAGGCCCATAATTTTAGTAGAAGCTCGTGAAGGTATAGCTGGAGGAAAATATGCAAGAAAATATACCACGCAAAAGTCATTGCGCATAGGATTATGGTGGCCAATAGTACATAAAGATGCCAAGGAATATTGCTAGAATTGTGATGTTTGTTAGACGGTTGGAAAACCCAACAGAAGGGATGAGATGCCTCTAAGACCACAAGTCACTCTACAGGTATTTGAAAAATGGGAAATAGACTTTGTGGAACCTATTAATCCACTAGCACAAAGGTCATGAGATAGATATATCATTATTGTGACTAAATACTTAACAAGATGGGAAGAAGTAGCACTAGTCAAAGAGTGTAGCGCAGAAACAACAACACACTTCTTGTTTGAGCGAGTGATCACCAGGTTTGGATGTCCCAGGATTTTGATGAGTGACTCAGGCACTAATTTTATCAATGATACCATATGGGCTATGACTAAGGAGTTTGAAGTTTATCACCAGAAGAGTACACCATATGATCCTTAGGAAAATGGAACAGTAGAATCTTTCAATAAGATCTTGGAGAATGCTCTGACTAAAATCTTCAATGTCAACAGGGATGATTAGGACTTGAAGATACCAGCAATACTATGTGCATATAGGACTAAATGTAAGAATTTGTTAAGGTCCTAACCCGCACATAGGTAGATCAATGTATTCGGATGTAATAAAGGTCAATATTAATAAGGCCTTTCAATAAAATATAATAAGGCAGATGAAAGAAGACCTAATAGAAGCTTCCGCTTCTAGAAGGATCTTCCTCTAGATGCTTCTCTTAATAGACATATTTAGTATAAATAAGGGTCGAGGGTATGAAAACCCTAGCTTAGAGATTATTGTAGCAGAGCGCTGCTCGATTGGAGGTTTCCCCCTCGAAGAGGCCGGTGAACATTGCTTTCTGAATCAAAGTGCTATTTCTATTGCTATTCTTATATCATTTATGTGTTATTGTGATGATTATGCTAGATATTTTATTGTTATTCTGCCATTTCTAGCATTTCATTTATGTTCTGCATATTTTATATATCTGGCATCTTGCAAGTGGTATCAGAGCACATTCCTTGGCAGAAATTGTGGGTATTTTTTTTCCAGGGTAGAGACGTATTCTGATGTCTTTAAGCCACAGAGATCTATCGTTACGCGCATAAACCCGCAGTTGAGGGATTCATACACACAGAAAATACAAGTGGTTCTTAAGCACACATCTATTGGCCACCCTTGTAACCCTTGTTGGTACCCCTTCGAGTGGTAGCGCATCAGACAACACTTGTGTACAGATTGACCTAGATTTCCTGAAGCCCTCTTTAGATAAACCTATCGGCCACTGGACTACTATAGTGTCACTGAGAACAACACTCGGGAAGATACTCTCTAGTACCTGGGTAGTCAGGTAGTATGGCTAAGGGTACGGTCTATCCTCCTTAGTTAGTGCCCTGAGATATTGGGCCGAGTACTACTGTTGGACCCCGCACGTATATCAGAGAGCTATAACACAGGGCAAAACCTTGTCTGTAGAACCCTTGAATACCTAACCCTTAGGGAACATAAACAAATTAAATCGGCGAGATCTATTGCCGCGCATCTGTGTTTGGGTTGCCAAGTAAATACACAATTCTTTCTGGTTAATAATTTGGGGATTTCAGCATTGTAGCATTCTTCAAACCAAAGTATATCCCCACAGCTA
>ML799513.1:113748-123853 GCA_009831015.1 Picea engelmannii | reverse complement strand
TCCACATCTCAAGCCTTGAGGACAAGGTTGTTTTTAAGGGGGCGGACATGTTAAGGTCCTAACCCACACATAGGTAGATCAATGTATTCAGATGTAATAAAGGTCAATATTAATAAGGCCTTTCAATAAAATAGAATAAGGCGAATGAAAGAAGACCTAATAGAAGCTTCTTCTTCTAGAAGGATCTTCCTCTAGATGATTCTCTTAATAGACATATTTAGTATAAATAAGGGTCGAGGGTATGAAAACCCTAGCTTGGAGATTATTGTAATGGAGCGTTGCTCGATTGGAGGTTTCCCCCTCGAAGAGGCCCGTGGACATTGCTTTCTGAATCAAAGTGCTATTTCTATTGCTATTCTTATATCATTTATGTGTTATTGTGAAGATTATGCTGGATATTTTATTGTTATTCTTCCATTTCTAGCATTTCATTTCTGTTCTGCATATTTTATATATCTGGTATCTTGCAGAATTTGAAAGGACAGACACCATTTAGACTGGTGTATGGGAAGGAAGCAGTGGTGCCATTAGAATTTCTAGTAACTAGTTTGCACGTAGCAACAATTACCAACATGACAGAAAGAGGCACAATATAGGAAAGGTTAAGTCAACCAATGAAAGTGGAAGAGGATAGGATTCTATCAGGAATTCACCAGGAAGTACAGAAATCAAGAGACAAATCCTGGCATGACAGACATATTAAAAAGAAGAGTTTTAAGAAGGGATACCTAGTCTTGCTCCATGAAAGCAAATTATTCCAACACCCTGGGAAGTTTAGAATGCATTGGCTAGGGCCATATGAAGTAAGCATTGTCATATATGGGGGATCTATACAACTAAAAGACTTGGGAGGAACATCATTGAAAGGAATGATCAACGACAGCCAACTGAAACTGTATAGGGATAGTCAACCTACTAATCCTTAAAAGTTACAACGCAGTGAGAAAGGCATGTATATAGTGTACTATAGCAGAGATTAGGACAAAAAAATGATAAAAATAAATAAAAAGGGGAAAAAGGAGAAAAATGGAATACAAAAATAGAAAAAGGAACAAAAACACAAAAATACGTAGAAGTTTACTGAACCATAAGAATGTGCAGAAAAAGTTGTGCACAACAATTACTGTGAAAATATCGGAAGACAACGCGCAAGAAAAATTATACTCGGCAGAAAATACACGCAAAAAGTGAAAAACCGACACGAGCGGGTCTATAAAAGGCGGAAAGCATGCATTTATTCAACACTTAGCGATTTTTTAGCATAGAGAGAAATACAAAGAGCATACCCTAGTTAGAATTTTACGAAGAAGTAAGCAAGTGTGTGAATTCGAGAGAATATGACCCCACCAAATTTTGTCTCACCAGGCTAGTATGTACAGATTACTCGACAGGGTTAGAGGCGTAAGGGAAGAATGAGACAGCCCAAAAATGTGGTCGAGTTGGAAGATCTCACCAGGTCAGATATAGGATCAATTAGCTCGACACGGGTTGAAGAGGAAACATCGGTAACACAGCAAGGAAAAATAGGGCAGAGCTCTCGGGCCCGGAATGGTAATCTGAACCCTAACCCTGAGACACTCACAAAGCCCGACGAAACAACAGGACCATGACAGACCCATGAATGATCCGGATTATTTTCGGCACGAAATGAGAGCGGAGATAAAACACATAAATATTTAGAGATATTGCAAGAGAGACAACAATATAACAAAGATATAGCGGAAATAAAACAAGAGTCGCAGATATACAGTAATACACGATTTCTATTAACGAAATAAATGTACAGAGACTGTAAAATACAGAGTGAAAGACTCGCTAGAATGGTGGTAGCTTATCTCTGAGAAGAGATGTGATGGCTACTCACATCCGTGAGAAGATCATTACAATGAGGCTCTGAATACCTTTTTACAATAAGCAGGAATGCCAAAAACCCTAGACATCCAAAAACCTAACCTTGGGAGATGAAGCGCCAAAAGTCATGTGGGCCCCGTTTGGGTAAGTTGGTGCATCAACTTCCCGGGGTTGTAACTTTTGCATACGATCTCCGTTTTAGGCGTATGATAGCTCGTTGGAAAGATATATCCGAGAACTAAAACTTTTGAGTGAAAAAAATCAATCTGTAATCCATGTTGCTCCTCGTTTTCTCAAAAAACATCGTTTAGGGCCTCAAAATGGCCCCGGAAGTTAAAAACTACTAAAAATAGTAAATTACCAAAATTGCCAAAAACATGTTTTGGGCCAGTTGGAGAAGGTGGGTGGACACCGATATCCACCTGGATCAATCCTCCCTCCTTAGGAAGCAATGGTATCCATTGCATTGAGTTCCCGAGGGAGAGGGGAAAGCGATTGTTGAATCTGAATCTTGGTGATCTACTTGCCTTGCTGGAGAAGTGGCATTGCTTAGCTTGTTGAAGGCTATCACGAACCTTTGTCTGGAGGGTCTGGACCTTTTTAACCAGTCTGGCTATTTTAGATGACTGTGTGCAGAGGGAATCTTTGTTCTTTGCTGCAACCTTGTCGACCTTCTTCTGTTGGATAGAAGGTGCTTGGGTCGAAGCTGTGGTGGTTGCAGTATCCTTTTGTTCACCTTTTGAACAGTATGTGGAGAAGATGAATTTTGTAGCATGAGATACTACCTTGCGGTACTGTTTAGGTGGGGCAGTAGTTGGAACTACCTCTGGTATCCTGTAGAGATGACCCCCCAGAGTAATAATGACACTACGGGGTCGAGACTCATAGATAGCATGGCTTTTCCACATATATGGCTGGCCCAAGAGAACATCACATACATCCAGTGGGGCAACATCACATATTACCTCATCCTTGAAGGGTTGGATGTCGTATGACAATCGACACTGCTGGCTGACACAGAGATCTCGTCCTTGGCGAAAACACCCAATGTTGTATGGCTGCGGGTGTGGTGTTGTCGACAATCCCAACTGTTTGATGACCTCTGCTGAGATGAGGTTCTTCTAGCTTTCGCTATCAACAATAAAATGTAGCGGGGTCCCCTTCACCCACATCTGTGAATGAAAAAGGTGCT
This sequence comes from Picea engelmannii, assembly GCA_009831015.1. Lineage (NCBI taxonomy): Eukaryota > Viridiplantae > Streptophyta > Pinopsida > Pinales > Pinaceae > Picea > Picea engelmannii. The sequence continues at coordinate 120,810 of ML799513.1, read as the reverse complement.
CCCCCTCTTCTGGAAATGTTGTTTCTTGTTTTTGAATTATTGCGGTTGTGACAATAGCAGTGGGGTCTGCGTCGATGATCTATCTTTTACCAGTATTTTCAGAATCAAGGTTTGGCTCCTTGTCTTTGATCTCAGCCACCAATGACTGTTTTGAGTGACATTCATCAGTGTTGTGCCAGGGGATTTTGTGGAAATCGCACCATTTTTCGGTGTCCTTCTTTGTATTCTCGTGACCCTTCTTTTCCTGCGTCTTAGACTGGTTTTCAGGAAGTTGTTTGTTAGGATCATATTTATCATACTTTGGATGTTGTGGATTTGCAGGCCCAAAATCCCATTTGTTTTTGTGCTTAAATTTCTGCTCGATTTTAACAGCATATCGATAAGCAACACCAAGTGATGAGATGTCCAGAAAATCCATTTATGTTTGGATGTATCTATGTAGAGCCCCACGGTATTTTAGAACCAAATGTCGCTCAGATTCTTTGATACCCATCTTGGTGCGCAAGGCATGGAAGGTATTGGTGAACTCTGGAACTGCTTGGCCCCTCTCTTGCCACAGTATGGTCCATCTATTGGTCCTCATAGTTTCCAATAGGGTAGTACTGTTCCTTTACCGCATCCACAAAAAAATCCCAAGTGGGCTCGGCCCCATATATTTCAGACTCCTCTATGGAACTATGCTCCCAGTAAGTTTCCCACCAATTTTTTACATGGGGGAGAGCCTTAAGGAGTGCGGAGGTGATCTTTTCCTTGTCAGAAAAATTATGAACAAAGAAAAAACCTTCTAGCAGATTTAACCATTTATCTAGGGCATTTGCATCTATTTGACTTTCAAATACAGGAATATCAAAATTAACCTGTACCTTGAAAGGCGAGGTGCCTCCAAAGTGGTCACTTGATGAATATGCACTAATGCTATTAGGAGGCATTGAAGGATGTGGGAAAAATTCTCCATCTTTTTGTCCCTCTGTCGCGTGAGAGCTTGCTCAAGCAATAGACTGATAGGATCGTCTGCTCCATCATTTTTCTTTTCTTCTGCCATTGAGGGTTTCTTGGGTGTGCGAGAGTGATTGTCCTCAAGAGAGACAAGCTCGAGCCCCAACTTTATATACTCAGACCTCATCGGGGACATGCACTGAAAAACGATCAAGAGCAGCCTGCTTTGATACCACTTATCTGGATTATTTCCGGCACGAAATGAGATTGGAGATATAATAAAGAAATGCACAAAGATATCGCAGATATTCAATAATATAACAGAAATGTATCAGAGATGCAACCATAAACACATATATATATTAATAAACGATTTCTATTAACGAAATAAATGTATAGAGACTGTAAAATACAGAGTGAAAGACTCGCTAGAATGGTGGTAGCTTATCTCTGAGAAGAGATGTGACGACTACTCACATCCGTGAGAAGATCATTACAATGACACTCTAAAGGAATTTTTACAATAAGCAAGAATGCCAGAAACCCTAGACATCCAAAAACCTAACCCTGGGATATGAAGCACCACAAGTCATGTGGGCCCTATTTGGGTAAGTTGGTGCATCAACTTCCCGGGGTCGTAACTTTTGCATACGATCTTCGTTTTAGGCGTATGATAGCTCGTTGGAAATATCTATCCGAGAAATAAAAATTTTGGGTGAGAAACATTGATCTACTACCCATTTTTCTCCTCTTTTTCTAAAAAAAACACATTGTTTAGGGCCTCAAAATGGCCCCGGAAGTTAAAAACTGCTAAAAATAGTAAATTACCAAAATTGCCAAAAACATGTTTTGGTCCAGTTGGAGAAGGTGGGTGGCCACTGATATCCACCTAGATCAATGAAGGCGAGGAAATTATAGTCGAGGATATCACCGATAGGAAATATTTTAAGAGGGAAGAGGACGCAGACACAATAAAGGCAGGCTTGTCTGTTGTGGGACAAAAAAGAAAGGCATGGGACGCCATGGATATCACACTCTCGCATATCCCAGACACAGTGGTCACTGTGGATGATATGTTGGGAAAGGTACCAAAACTTCGATATGTGGATCACGATGTGCACGATGTGGTCAAATTCCCAGAGTTGGTCAAGGAGATGTATTTAATAAACATAGGGGAAATTTGACCCTGGGTAAATCAATAATGGAGCACATGAAATGGATAACGAGGTTGTATAACTTTGGAATTATGAACCTATTGGATATACCGCATTTTGGGAATGGTAATAACGTCGGGCTCTGTGTCAAACAACTAGTTTCCCTCATACATGGAGGCATCATGTGGATGTATAGGCCAGTATAGATAGATGTGGCACTGATTTCCAATATCATGGGACTACCTATAGTCGGTGCGCATCCAAAGGAATACATGAATAATAAGGCACATGAGAATGAAATAACAGAGCTAGTCAAAACACAGTTTGGCACCAATCGGGGTAATAGTGGCATTGTCCTCAAGGATATCAACGATAATGCAACAAGGTTCGCCAAAAATCTCATGGCTTGCAAAATATTGAGGAAATGCTGAAAAGAAGAAGTGGGAGCATGCGTTATTGCAATAGTCATGCAATGCGCGAAAGGAGTAATGTTCAGTTGGGCACCATTTATGTTGAGCTAGTTTTTGGTAGATTGTAGAGACATGCAGGACAATGGAATTGAGTTCCATTACTCCTTGTTGATCATTCTGATAGCGTTGGCAGGATGGCAGGATTCAAATTCTTAGTGTTCCTGGATAGGAAGGGAAAATGTTATGCGGCCAGATATGAGTCCCTCTTGTAGGCCAAGGACACCAAAATGCAACAAGCAAACAACATAGTTTTTTCAATGTTGCTGGAAGATATACAACAATGCACAGCTAATGTATGGCGCATACCTATGAGGTAATACAGGAAACAGAAGGGATAGCCAAGTTCAAGGCATCCCGACACCACATGTGGATCCAGGATGCAAGGGATCCAAGAAAAGCATGGCTAGAAATGTAGTATTGCATCACTAAGGAAGAGGTGGACTGGATAATCAAGGACTGACATGTGCAGTGGTAGCTGCCAGTATGAAAGCCAACAACAAGGCTAGTCACAGTGAAATCATCAAGTCCTAAGGACAAGGCTGAAGCAGGTTCCCAATCAAGAACAAACAACCGAACTAATAATACTAGAAAGGTTGCAATGCGAAATCATCCAACCAGAAGCAGCGCAATACCAAAATGTCCAAGGAAAATAGTAACAGGGACAGGAAGCCATCCACAAACCAGAAATGGGGATACTCCACATGTTGAAGAAGAGAGGGTATAGGGTACAACAATTGGGGTGCATCCCTCACAGAAAATAAGGAAGCCAGTGCAGGAAACAAAGGTGCACAAGAAAAGAAAGTATGTCACAGAAGACCCGGTCATCACCCTAACAGAGGATGATGTGGAGTTAGTTGCGGACAAGGTCCAATATCGGGGGGAGGAAGTGGTTTGCATTGAAGAGCCACAATGAGAAGAGATCATGTCCAAGCTCATATAATTCCATGAGAATCTCCAACATTTACGGAGCCAAGCAGGACCACAGGCCTCAACACAACAACAGGAAAGGCCACGACGACCCTCTGCGCAGAAAGAAGGAGAGGAGACAGTGCATTTGGCAGTCCAAGGCAAGGACACTTTTATAGTCATGCTCCAAATGATTAGAATGGATCAAGAGACTACACATAAATCCATGGGGGATGTGGAGCAATTTGAATTTGTCATGGCACAAATACCCATCAAGGCATTGTACAGACTCTAGGCCAGTGTAATGCAAGAGGTTCAATCCAGGGTCCACGCGGATGCAACCAACTTGGAGGTGGGTAGAGGAGTCACTGAAATGCTACAAATCACATGCGATGAACTAACTTTGGAGAAAGAGGAGGAGAAAGGACGTGCAGATAAACTAGAATGGGGATTAACAATAGTTTATGATCACATCCCAGACAGTGTGCAAGCACGGCTTGGAAGGAGTGCAAAGGATAAGATCAACATGATATCACAAACAATTGACAGACATAAGTAAGAAATTGAGGATCTCAAAGAAAGGCTCAATCCTAAGACTCCTCTGGAGGTCCGAGAATAGAGAGAACAATAATTTGCACTCCAGATCACTGAGATGGAGAAAGAAGCAAGGGAAGTAGAAGAGTTGTTCGATAGAGCCACACATATATGGATTATCCTGGAAGAAGATGAGAAGGTCCAATAGTGGGACCAAGAATAGGAGAGAATCATAGCTTCCATACAATAACTAAAGCAACGACAGAAAACAATGAGCATCACGGAGCACTTGAAGTTCACTCAAGAAATGAAGACTTTGCAGACATAGTTGAAAATGACGCAAACAAAGAAGCAAGAAATACAAGTCGAATTGGAACCCCTCCAAGAACAAGGAGAACAAATGATTGTGTAGTTTGAGGAGGAGAAGAAAAGTATGGCACGGGAACAGACAAAGGGCACGAAATTGATGCATGAGGAGATAACCACATGGTCAGTGGAGGCGTTAATAGGAAAAGTTGTGCAAATGAGGGCAAAAGGAAAGGAACTAGTAGAAAAGTTTTGTAGTTTAGACATGGCAGTACAAGGAGCGTGCACTACCTGAGTTGCTCAGGACGAGCCACATGTTAGTGTTGGGGGAATGTTGGGAGTAGGCCTATTTTGAGAAGAAAGGTTATTTTGGGTAGAGGCCTACTTTTGGAGAAAAGACCTATTTTGGGGAAGACCCAACTTTGGAACAGAAGACCTAATTTTGGAGCATGTGCAACAACTGGTAAGAAAGAAGCATGCAGAAAAATAAGGAAAGCAACATGCAAGAGGAAAAACAACGTGGTACACAGGCAGACAAGCCTAACCATGATAGGGTTAGTTTTTTTTATAAATATTGTAACGGCTATAATCCAGTAGAGTAGTATAAATAAAGACCTAGGAGGTTTTAATAAGGTTGTACAAGAGTCAAGTACGCTAGATTTGGAGGGTTAGGTAACATGCTAAGGAGCCTGGTGTGATCTAGTCTGCCTCATAGAGGTTCTTTAACCTCATCGTGATTGTATGATTGAAGATGTAATGAGCACAACACCAGATTTTGCAGTAGACTAAATAAAATAGCATAGAAGCCAAATCTTTGTGGACATAGCCCAGGAGGTGGTCAACCATGGTAAAACTTGTGTCTTGTGTGATGTTTATTGAATGCTTACTTTATGTTAATGATTATCTTGTGAATGAATGATTAACTAGATGTATTATCATGCATGCATAAGGATAATGATGAATGAATCCTAGAAATACTTGAATCCATAACAAGATAATGCATCAAGAAGGATATAATACACTCCCAGATCCCCACTCATTCCTAGACTGCAAACACCTAGCTATTGAAGTCACCCATAGAGCTATCTCGGGTGAGACTATGTTGTGCACTCTATGCACAGCGTTCCCTTCTAGTTTACCAGGAGGATCGATAGTTTTAGAAGGTTTTGTTGGAAACCTATTTAGATATGAACCTGGGTCAACCCAAGAAGAAGTAAGAAGTCAAATATCTAACCAACAGTAAGCTCAATATCAATTTAGAATATCATCAAATTCTTGTCAAACTTCTCCTCAATGTGAATCCAAACTATCATGGTCTTGGTCAATCTTTGAACTCATCCTAGACCAATTCTACTAAAAAATACCAAGCATAATGATTAGTTGAGAGTCATCATGCAATCATTATCAACAACCTCCATAGGCAACTCTACTTTCTCTACAAATATAGTACAAAATGATTATGAGGAACATGAATAAAAATTCTAAAAACAATCAAGAAAGTTATAACTTGCAAAATATAGAAACAATCGAATGATTTCCATGAGGCATAACTCTTTTCTTAGGCCTTTGATTTGGGTTATTTAAAGGGTGTTTCTAGGCATTTAATCAAGAGAACAATATGCAAAATGCCAAGGATTCAATAATAAAAAAAACATAAATAATAAGAAGAAAAAACATTGAAAATGTAATAAGAGAATGGAGAGAAAATGTGAAGAAAGATAATGTTGGAAAAATATGCAAAAGGAATATGAAGAAAAAAATATTTGGATAGGGCTAGAGTACCAATGCATTGTTTGAATAAGGATAATGATGAAATTATTGAGACCAATTATGAAGCGAAAAAGATTAAAAAAGGTTACTTCTTCTCACTTCAAATAGATTTGCACATGCATTTTGAAATTAAATGGTTGACCAAATGTGTTAGCAACACATGGATCTATATCACCCATTTTATTATTTCATCAAAGCAAAACATTTGTTTCATCAAGAGGATTTATGAAAACTACTATTTAATACATAATTTCAAATCAATTTATAGACTTAACTCTCGACCTCCTCAAACCCATGTTTTGTTACAAATGATCATGTCCAAGATTCTCAAGGAGAAGGGCATATTCTATGCCTAAACATATAATTTTTTGTCATATGCAAATGAATTAATTTATATGTAAGTTCATTAATTTGTAATGAAAAGTAAAAATGGCTTCTACTAAATAAAACCCGAATATATACCTTGAAAATGCTTGAAAATCATCCAAAGTTCTCCTTATGAAAGGTCTGTCAATGGTATCTATTGCAATTATCTCCACTAAGCGTCCATGGTTTCCATGTGAGTGTTCATGACTAGCAACCTAATACTATTCTCACAATGACAATGATGTGGATTTCGAAGAGACATTTTTAGCAGGAAGAGGAGAGACATTACTGATTTCGGCAACATCTCCACGGTTTTGGTCGGATAGTTGGGCTCATCTGTCTCTATCAATGGCCAATTGAAATCATGGACCCTTGAATATGTCCATTTCTCTTCCTCTATCAGATGGGGGTTTGCTCCTCTGCCTCTGTCGGATGGAATTTTTCTCTTTGAACCTACCCTAGGCAATGAACAATGTATGTTGGGGAATCGAGACTGGTTTTTCTCTGCTCTTTGATCCTTGGACAGGTTTTTGCTCCAAGTTTTTCTCAGCACCTACAGTGGGCATGTGCGGGCTGATTATAAGTTTCACATTTGTTCTGTTTTTTTTTTTTTTTACCTT
>ML799513.1:86513-108464 GCA_009831015.1 Picea engelmannii | reverse complement strand
CTCATACACTTCAATGTAATTGATCATATTCTCCATCCAAGTCCACATCTGTATCATTTGATCAAGATTCAACATTGTAAATATTGGCCATATCATCATCGTCATCATCGATGTTAGTTTCGATAAAGTCATCATCGATATCATCTTCATGAACATTGTCTCCTACATCATCTGGTTCAACTAATTCTTCAACGTCTTCCTCTGGAACATGATCATCTAACTCATGTTGATCCTCTACATCATCTTCTTCTTCAATACCCTCTTGATCTTCCTCTACATTATAATTTATCGGCCTTCCTCTTGGATTATGTCTAATAAAAAATGACCAACCCCCTCTACCTGGAACCTCTGAGTAAAATACATGTTCACATTGACTTGGAAGAACATAGGGATATGTTCTTGGCTCAAGCAACCTTATATTGACCATGGTAAATCCATTAGCATGTTCAATAACAGTTCTATCAGGATCATGTTGATTCAATCGTAGCCTATACCCTTTGAAAACAAATAGAACTAATTTTAAGGATTTAAAGTCACACTCAATAATATCTTCCAAATACCCATAGTATCAATTTTTTGACAATTCTGGATATTTGTCATTTATAGAGAAACATTCATCACCTCAAAGACTACATTTATCCCAAAATTAGATGTTTTCTTCGTTTCATCCAACTCTTTTATGCAAAATTTACGACCATTACACCACATAGACTTATGGTGTTTTACCTACAATATGCCAAAAACGTAAAAATGACATCATCAATTGATAATTAAGTAAATAGTTTATGTTTGGAAAGTATGCAAAGAAAATAAAAATTCAACTTGTACATCAATATAATTGAAAATAATTAAATATTATGGCTTATTAATATGTTTTCTTGTTTATCTTTTAAACCATGTGCTAAATCGAATTCCCTTTGTGTAAGATTGTTATCTCCATTGCGGTGTGTTTCTTTAACCAATGAAGCCACACCTTCCCATGATAATCCTTGACAAGATTGTTTACATCGTTCAATCCATACCTTCATCCAATCAATATTGTTTGCAACGTATAAATGTAGTGCATCCCACTTTCGACTAGTTGCATGAGAATAAAATTACAATATTTCACAAATGTATAATTACTTAAGTACATGATATACCTTTATAATTGATGCATATTGAAGATTAAAAATGAAATAATTAAGTATGATATATACATAAAAACCAACAGTCAAATGTATTATAATTAATCTACACCATCTAGTAATTACCTTTCACCTTCCTCGATCTACCTTTCCCCATCAAATACTCCCCTTTGAATTTGTTAATGAAGTTTGGATCACCAATGCGTCGATCTAAAAAGATCTTAATAAACGCTAACCCTATAAGATATTAAGTAATATACACCATGGTTTGGTATACCATATATCCCTCCACCATAGAACCCTCAGGATGTGTTCTATGTCTAATCAAAGCCTTCAAATATTTCAAGTGCATCTCAACCATCCACATTGACCTTGTGTGTATAGGTCCACACAATTCAATCTCCTTGACTTGGTGTATGAGGTAGTGTTCTTGTGAATTGAAAAATGACGAACGTAGAAAATTTTTCATTTCACACAATATATGAGGAATTTCTCTCTTCCAATACTTTATATCTTCTTTATGGATTTCCTTAGATGACAACCATCTACAAGTGATGCAAGCAAATCATGAGATTTAACGAAAATAAACAATATAGTACATAAGTACAATTACTAAAACAAATGTCAAGTATAAGTTCTACAACGAATTAAACAAACATTTTATGCATGCAAAATATCGCTACTTACCTCATGTATTTTCCAAGATCATATATAACTTGTTTTACATTGTTGTCGAAGTTGTCTGGGAGACATAGAGGTAGAAGATACTGTAACAATAAATCGTTTAATTATTTTTCCAAAATAACACAAAAAAGTACACCAACAACATGCATCATAAAAATATAGCAATATATAAACCAAAATAATTACCTTAATGAAGACATGCCAATCATGTGTTTTTACCCCCCCAAAATCACCTTTCTTTGTTAAGATATTCTTATGTTCGAACAAAATCATGTGGGATATTTAATTTTTCGTATGACTTCTTTTACAACATTGCTTTGTTTCTCCGTCAATAACCATGGAAGAGAGATTATATTAATTTGGTCTCCATTGTTATTTAATTCAATGACATCTTTCATTGCATGATTGGCTTCCAGAATGTCACTACAAATTTTGACAATTTTTTCTTTATCACTCCTTCCATCCAATATTCGTCATAATGTTTTAGCTACATTCTTTCTGATATGCATTGTATTAAACAAATGAACAATTTGTAGGTTCTCATAGTAGGGCAACCTACTAAATTGTTTGGGATAACTTTTCGTTCCTCGTGGAAGCCCATTAACACCTTCATGATCACGACCATCATGAATCATAGTTAAATAAATTACAAAAATCGTTGTCAATTACAGTAAATTATCAAAGCACATTATAAAAAAAAAATTAAGAAACATTTCATATATGATGATCATAGATAGACAATTTGATTTGTACATTGATGATTTCTATTATATTGCAACTTCCAAAGGTGAGGTGTCATTCTTTGTGGTTTTAATGTGGTCTCTTCTTTCCCATTGAAAACATGGTTTTTGGTAGTTCAATACCTATGATTCTTAGAGAGGAAGTGCATATACTCATCAAACACCTCCTTTTATAAAAAATTTGATCGACGATATTTCATCTTAGGACCACAAACTGGACATGCAAATGTTCCCTTTGTTTGAAGACTTGCAAAAGATGGATTAACTGTGTCAATTATAATATATTATTTATAATGAATAATGAATTATTTAAAAAACTTGCATGATTAATATATCAATTTCATAAAATTAAATGTTATTAAAGTGCACGTTATAATTACATACCACAAAAATGTGTTAGCCCTGGAGCATCATGAATTTTCCATGCAAGTAGGATTTTATGAGTAGAACAAAATGAATACAGATTATTAAAAGATGCTTAACACAAAATAACAAAGATATAGTAAAACTGGTTTTCTATTCAATAAGGAAATAAGCCGAAACTGTAAAATGCAACGGAAAACAAGCTTGTTGGAATGGTGGCGGCTTATCTCTGAGAAGAGATGTGACGGCTGTGCTCATTTGTAAGAAGATTATTACAATGACGCTCTGAAGGCCTTTTTACAATAAACAAGAATTTCAAAATCCCTAGACATCCAAAAACCTAACCCTAGGAGCTGAAGCGCCAAAATTCATGTGGGCCCTGTTTGGGTAAGTTAGTACATCAACTGTCCCCAAGGTGTAGGACAGTCGGTGACGGAGTGTGTTGTTAAGCCACTCCGTGATGTTAAAGTCACCGGTTCGAAACCTGCGGGGACAAAAAATCCAACCATGTTAAGNGGTGATTTTGACGGCTTAGATGCCCCTGAGTCGCGGTTTCTCAAGCCACAGGTTAATCGCAGGTCCTGCACAAATTAACAAACAAAAAAAAAAAAAGTTAGTACATCAACTTCTTGGGGTCGTAACTTTTGCATACAATCTCTGTTTTAGGCACACGATATCCCTTTGGAAAGGTATCGTCGAGGAGATTCATTTTGGAGGCTCAATCAGAGCCTTCGACTATCATTTAGAATCTTGATCCCGAAAAACCTTCATTTAGGCCCTCAAAATGGCCCCGGAAGTTAAAAACTGCTAAAAATAGTAAATTGCCAAAATTGCCAGAAAACTGTTTTGAGCGAGTTGGAAAAGGTGGGTGGCCACCGATATCCACCTGGATCATATGGTAGGCATAACACTCTGTAATATAAAAATGTCCAAAAATGGGGACATCACATATACAACTTATGCAACTTTATGCAACTTTATGCAACTCGACTTTTACAACTTGACCTTTTACAATTTGAGTTTAACAACTCATTCAACTTGACTGTTATACATGACAATTCAAATTTCTTCATGGTGGATAGTGTTACACGTGCTCATAGGAATTTTACGTTCAACCTAAATTAATACTTGACTTGAGACTTCAGTTACAACTCGCCCTTGACATGATAATGCATGCAAACTAACTTAACATGCACATGACATGCATGCAACATGAAACTATGCAAATTTATGCAACTTTATGCAACTATGCAACTTATGCAACTTTATGCAACTTTGTGAAACTATGCAACTTTATGCAACTCGACTTTTACAACTTGACCTTTACAAAAAGATGCTCATCCATGAATCTCTCCATTAGTGTCAGAAATTCTCCTACTACTCAATAAGTCATAAACGACCCCTCCTAGCCATCCTCAAAATACAAAGCATAATTCATCATCCACCCACCAACTCAATCCTCTTAGTGTTACACGTGCCAACGAACTAGATCAATACATTTACATTATTTGCAATATCATGAAGATTATTTGTTTCTAGCTCATAGGAATTTTACGTTCGACCTAACTTTTGCTTGAGACTTGAATTGAGACTTCAGTTACAACTCACCCTTGACTTGGAAATGCATGCAAAGTAACTCAACATTCACATGAAATGCATGCATGCAATGGATGTCATGCATGCAACATGAAAATATGCAAATTTATGCAAATTTATGCAACTTATGCAACTATGTAACTTATAATGCAACTATGTGCAACTTTATGCAACTTTATGCAACTATGTGCAACTATGAAACTTATGCAACTTTATGCAGTGATCCAGGATCTTTTCATCGAACTGACTAATAAAGAATTGCATTAAATGAGCATAAATTCAAGTACACCATTAAAGAAGGAAAATCTCAATAATGAAGAGACATAAGCATCAAATCTGAACACAAAAAACTTGATAACGGAGTTCATCCCTAGTGGACTACGTCTCTGGGTCCTGCTCTCAAATGGGTAGGCCTTTTTATTAACTCAATAAAATAATTTGGCAAGATACATAAGTATACATCATTATGAAATCAAACTGCAGAAGTTTTTCTCAGATTAGAAAACAGACAACACCACTAAATTCGTGGCGTCGAATTACCCAAAAATGACTATCTGCACACTTCAATCTGACTCTGGTACTCCCAGGCCCAAGAGAAACTCTGGCTCAGTTTCCTTTCCCTACAACTTGCAATAAAAGCTTATAAATTTCCTCGTAAATCATGTCGGTCCATACCCTCACACGCCTCCACCTGGTACACTGGGCGGATTCACTTTTAAAATAAAAAGTGAGAGCTTTGTAAATGACAAAGGCCATTGGCCTTATGGTTAGGGGAGCATGTGTTAAGGCGTTGATAGAGGGGGAGATCCTAGAGTCGAGATCGCGAGCCTCCCCTTTTGGCTTGTTTGTTGTAACACACACACACACACACACACACACACACACACACACACATATATATTAACACACGGAGGATCCGCTAACTTTAGCAGTGATTGTGATAGTTATGTCGGGCACCAGATTTGGCGGGGTCTCGTCGGATTTGGCGGACCCTCCAAATCTCTTTATATATATTTTTTTGAATTTTCGTTCTCAGGCTATCATTGGGCATTTGCCCACTGCCACGTGGCAACCCATGACTGGGCCACGTGGCAGCCAACCATTGGGCCACACAAACCAATTGTACCATCACCTGCCATGTCAACGTACAACCTGCCACATCATCTATCACATCATTTGCCACAACATCTTCCACGTCATCCTACGATCTTCCACGTGGCTGTATGGACTGCCATGTGGTGCATTTTTATTGGTCCACAGAATGACCCAACAAGGCCAAATATGAGTGACACGTGGCAGCCTCTAGTGCTGCCACATCACCATGTTGATGTCAAAATGACATGTGTCACCTCCTGCGTGTGCCACGTATGTTGATATCATCTGTACTGATGCTGACGTCAGCAGTATGGATGCTGACTCATCCCCTGTTGACTGGGCTAGGTTGACCAAGTTTTGACCATGAATATCTTTCGATCCGTAACTCTCTTTGACAAGCCATTTGCACCATTGGAAAGATTGTGACATGCTCTTCATGATGATGCCACTTTCATTGAGTTTTGAGAACTTTGAATTTTTTCCCTTTCTCTGTCTGCTGAGGCCATTCTGAGCTTCCTGAGTTACTTCTGTGAGTTATGAGTTGTCCTTAGTCTTCTCTGGATCCTTTTTGGATCACACCTTCCCACTGAGAGATTTGTGTACCACCAAAAGCTTTCATCAATCAACAAATAAGCGAGGAAAGAGTTCCCTCACCTTGTCGTTCTCAATCCACTTCACCTTGCTTGGATGTGTGCCCTTTAAGCCTACTCGAAGATAATCAACATCACCCCTGCGTGAAGTCCTCATCCTTCTGTCCAGGATGATATCTTCCTTTAACTCATCCAAGTACTCAATCGAAAACTCATCAACTGAAGGTATTGAAACTTGCTCATCCTGATCCATGATCATGGGAGGCTAAAAAAGTTTCAAGTTCTCTACATTTACAACTGAGTAAATCTGCATATAAGGTGGAAGATCCAGACGAAAAGCATTGGTACCACTTTTCTCCAAAATAGTGAAGGGTCCATAATGAATGGTCTTGAGTTTCTTGCCTTCACCCTTCAATCTCTCCTTACTGATGTGACGCCATACCTGGTCTCCAACCTGGAACTGATGATCAACCTTGTGTTTGTCATGCCGAGCTTTATACTATGCTTGACTTTTCTCCAATTGTTCCCTGACTGCTTGGTGTACCTGGTGGATCCTCTGGATGAACTTGCGGGTTCTGTCTTCATTTCTTTCTTCATTTGAATTGACATCTATCCCATACATAAAATCCAAAGGAAATTTAGGCAGGTACACAAAACATGTCTCAAAAGGAGAACACTGAGTGGAGGAATGTAAGGCTCGGTTGTAAGCATGTTGTACATAGGGTATCTGTTCATCCCATAACTTGGGATGCTTGTTGTAGTAGCCTCAAAGAAAAATTGCCACTGTTCAGTTTACAACCTTTGTATGTCTGTCGGTTTGTGGATGGAAAGAAGTGCTCCTCTTCAACTTGGTGTCCATCATTATCCACAAGCTTGTCCAAAAATCCCCAAAGAATCGAGTATCTCGATCTAAGATAATGGATGTGGGTAACCCAAAGTGAACTCAAACATATTGAAAGACGAGATTAACAGTCTGCTCAGTAGTGATCTATTTTTTACATGGCATTAAGATACACATCTTGTTGAACCTATCCACTACAACATAGAAATAGTCATGACCCCCTTTCGACATTGGTAAACCCCCTACAAAATACATGGAGATACTTTCCCATGGATGGGATGGAACAGGTAGTGGCGAGTATAGCCCCAGTTTTCTATTAGTGGGCTTACAAGTAGAACACATCACACACCCCTTTACATATTTAGTTACAATTGCTTTCATTTGAGGCCAGTTAAAAAACCTTTGTAAATGAGCCATAGTTTTTCCTACCCCAAAATGCCCAGACACAAGAGAAGTGTGAGCTTCTCGTATTACATGGACTTGTTCACTTGCAGGAATACATAGCTTTCCAAGATGGTAGAGTAGTTTTTCCTACATAAATAGTTCTCTACCTGTGCACCATGGGTTAGCTTCTCATATACTTCTTTAAAATCTTCATCAATGGCATATTGTTCCATATAGCTATTATGAGATAAAGAAGTATTCTTCGAAATAATAGAAGCATCAATAGGAGGTCTAGAAAGCATATCATCTACCTTGTTACTTGTACCCTTTTTGTACTTGATTACCAAATGAAATTGTTGTAGAAAACCCATCCATCTATAATGTCAAGATTGTTGCAGTTTGGTTTGTGCTTGGAGATACTGTAAGGGTTGGTGATCTATATGTATGACTGTCTCCTTCTCTAACAAGTAGTGCTTTCATTTCTTTACGCTTTGAACTAATGCATACAACTCTTTATCATATGTCGGATAGTTAACAACAACTTGGTTAAAAGTTTCATAGTGGTAACATATAGGCTTATGATATTGCATCAATACTGCACCCATGGCGTATCTGTTGGCATCTGTCTCGATCTCAAAGGGATATTGAATATTTGACAGTGCTAATACTGGTGCGGTATTGATCTTTCCTTCAAAGCGTCGAAAGATTTTTGTTGCTTTCCTCCCCACTGGAAAGTGTTCTTCACACTGGTTAAGACATGCAAAGGAGATGCTACAAAGGAGAATTTTGAAATGAACCTCCTCCAATACTAGACTGCACCTAAGAAGCTTTGTATTTCGGTTACAAATTTGGGCTAAGGCCAATTTACATTTACATCAATCTTGGAAGGATCAATTTTTAATTGTCCTCCTCCTACAATATGACCTAAGTACACAAGTGGAGTCTTACCAAATTCACATTTGGACAGTTTTACATACACCGTTTCCCTTTGCAAAGTATCCAATACTTTCTTTACATGCCTCGCATGTTCATCCCAAGTCCGGCTAAAAATAAGAATGTCGTCAAGGTTAAAATATACACAAATAATGTAGTGGTTGGTGATCAGTGTGGATAATGATTTCCTTTCCCATCAGATAGTGCTTCATGTTATCCCCACTTTTTAGGGATAACTAGGAGATCATGTCTCGAGGCCCACAGGTTCTAGACATGGAGTACCGAGAGCAGGATTGACCTAAGCATGGCCCTGGAGGGCCCACCTTTTCTTCTTCCATCATCCTTATCTTTTTAGTAGTAGTAGCATACATCACCATCGGCTTGGTCCTGTATCAGAAAGGGTTCTTGCTCCATCAGGTAATTGGTCCAGGTATCATGGTATGTGTCACTTTTGATCATTAAAACCTTAAATATATGCATCTGATTCCTTTTGTTTCTAACAACTGCTTGGATCTTACATTTTTCCACTTGACCATGTCTGGAGGGATTGACAAGGTGTCCTAGCAAGCCTTTGTCCATAGGTTTTGGTTTGCCACTGGGGGGACTTCTGAAAATCCATCGTCCACTCCCATCATAGCATCACTATTTCATCTTGTTTCCCGCTCACTTGTCCCACTCCCCTTGTCCGAGCATTGGGTTGACCTTTCTTTAGGATTGCACCTTGTCTCGTGGGAAGAAGGGGCTAAAGGCCCAGAAGGTAAAAGCAAGATGGTAAGAGATAAAAACCTAAAAATAAAACCTCGAGATGCTTCGCCCAGGGATCCCCGAGAAAGAAATAAAAGGCTTCTTAGCAAGAAACTAGAGGGACCCGGAAGAAAATAATAAAACAATACCTAGTCAGAGGATAGGGGGTCTCATCATGAGCCAGCCTATTAGGTCCATGGGTACCTAGCAATATGACATTGCCACCAGCTGGTTGCCACGCCAGGGAAGTGACTCTTGGCTACATGGCCAAGGGAAAGGGGGTCTCATCCCAAGCCAGCCTTTCATTTCTGTGAAAGTACTTTTGGGTAACGTTGCCACCACTGGTCACCACACCAGGGCAGTTTCCCCTGATTAGCTCTTGAAAAAAATAAAAAACAAAAGCAATAAAAGAATAAAGGCAAGAATGGGCTTGGAAAGAGTGCATATATGACATGTATAACTCGCCTTCTACAAAGGCACCCACAGATAACACATTGCATCCTTGGCCCTCACTACACCCACATGCTTGGACTTCCCTTAACCACATCACCCACTCACATGGTTTTGATGAGGTTTTCTTCTGGGAACTCACTTTTTCCGATGGACACTAGTCCAATAGAATGTTTTGTCTTTTCCTCTAGATTTGTATAGCAGGCTTGTGTAATGTCTTTGAACTATTGACAAATGTATTAGGGATTTTATACATATGTTTAATAATATTAATGATGAGATGTGATTGACATTGCTATGATCCCTGTGACTGATGAGCCCATGGAGGGCATAACTTTTGATGTGCAGGACCATGCCTGACGGACAGGTACCATTTGGACCGGTACACATGGAGAGATGATTAGTTCGGACCTCCATGGGGATGAAGAACCCACCAGATGGATGTTGAGACCCCATCAGGGGGCAGCGACAAGGCAAAGGATGATCAAAGAATTTGCATAAGAGAAGAAGAGAACGTTCCACCAAAGGCACCCCGACACTGCTTGGCCTAGGGGGATTGACCCACTTTCAGAGGGATGTTGGCTCTAGATGGCCTGGGACGTCACCAAGAGGCTTATGATGTCATCATGAGCATGTTGGCAGATGGACAGGGCAGTTGGCACATGTGGCAGCTTGGGGGAACCCAATGAGGGCTAACGTCTTGCTTCATGAGGCTACATTTGCCCTGATAGGGGCTAACGTCACCCTAGGAAGGGGTGATGTCTTACTTTTTTTCTTGATTAGGGTTTTAGTCTAGCATTTAATGTAAGAACAGTATAATTTTGATATTATGGCCTTGTCGGCCTTTTTATGACCTAAAAAAGTAAATTAGGTCATTGATACAATATATATTGAGGATTTTCATCCTCATTTTAGGATCATAACTCATTCACTCCATAAGGAGGACTGAAATTTGCACCCTCTCTTGGGTGTTTGGCTGGATTAAGTGATGCACACTTGTTGAAGGAAGTGATTTTTGGCATTTATGGTGTTTCTCTTGAAGGAAGGTGTTACAACTAGGGTTTGCATGGTTATTTCTTGATGAATTGTAAGTATTTTTCTGCAAAACTTCTTGAATGAATAGTTGTAGTTTAATTTCTTGCATGTGTTTATAAATTTTGTTGAATCAAAACCCTAGGTGACAAGCACACAAGTAGGTCCTTGTGTCATGTCCCCTGATAGAGAAACTTTCAGCCATTGAAGAAGGAAGAAAGAGCCTAGCCGTAGCTACACTCCTATTTCGTCTTCCTCTTTGCTAGCCATACCAATTGAAAGCCAAGAAGAGTGAGATGTCCTTGGCCTAGGTCTACTACACTAGGGTCATACTCTTTCTAGGGTTTACTAAAAGGCCTTGCTGTAGCAACACCTCACCTCATCAAACCCTCTTGTTTTGGTTATATTTTTATTCTTGAGCTAGCCATTTTGTCGGGAAGGAGGAGAGAGCACGAGGCCTTTCTTTAGCAACACCAGAGTGAGTCTCTCTCCCCTAGGGTTTTGATTTTGAGGCCTTACCTTTGCAACACCTCAAAATTCTTCCCTCTAGTCCTTGAAATCTTGCCTCCTTCAACTCTTGCGTCCTTCACTTATGACTCCATTAAACCCTAAGGCATTGATTTGAAAGTCCTCTAATGTTGAAGTGAAGTTGATCAAACAACTCTCTAAATTCTTTAAATTTTAAACCCTAACCTACTAACCCTAAGTTGTTGATGTCATCATTGGTTATTTCATCTTTAATACAACAACGTTTTGTTTTATAAGCAATTGAATGGTGATTTAGGTATTGAATGAAATAAAGTGTTGATTGGTTATATTAAATGCTACATTGTTCCAGTATTTATTGGTGAAGTGACATTATTTTCATTGCTATATTGATAGACATTGACTTCGTCAATATTTATTGCCATATTGCTTATATATATTTATCAGATAGTCTTGTGAAGTACTAACCCATTGAAATAGCTTGCATATATCAGTTTGTTGTTGCTTTGTTCCAGACAGGTACACTTCTTTGGGGGTTTTACTTCTTAAATTGGCCTTTGGCCGAACTATCTGTTTGGGTGGTGACTTGTGAAAGGGGAAAACCTTATCTCTATCTTATTAGCTTTTTCCCTCTTCAAAACCCCAGGTCACCGGGGACGTCTCCCCTGGGCCTAAACTCCCTAAAGAGAAAGAACCATCCCATTATGGTGACATTGGGTGGGATAGGTTCCTGTTATGCCAGTTTGGCCTTCTATCTTATAGCCTTTTATCCTAGCTACAAATTGTGTGATAACACTTCCATTTCTTAATATCTTGAACTAGGGTGTAGAGTTCCTTATTGTACATAGGGTAGTTCAAGACTCCACTAAAAAACATTTCAGAATGATAGCATATCTTCTTACCTCCCTACATCAAGACCACTCCCATAACATTTCCACTTGCATCCATCTCCACTTAGAAAGGATTCTACAAATTAAGCAATGAAAGAACTAGCACTTGATTGATGTTCCATTTAAGCTCATCTAAAAATTTATGTCGGTTCTCCCCCTATGAGAAACTCTTACCACTAGATATTATGGCATGAAGTGGTGCAACTATAGGGTAGTTCAAGACTCCACTAAAAAACATTTCAGAATGATAGCATATCTTCTTACCTCCCTACATCAAGACCACCCCCATAACATTTCCACTTGCATCCATCTCCACTTAGAAAGGATTCTACAAATTAAGCAATGAAAGAACTAGCACTTGATTGATGTTCCATTTAAGCTCATCTAAAAATTTATGTCGATTCTCCCCCTATGAGAAACTCTTACCACTAGATATTATGGCATGAAGTGGTGCAACTATAGCCGAAAATGATGTTATAAACTCATGTAGGTATTGTGCTTCCCCAACAAAGCCCCTAACTTTAGTGACATTTATAGAAATTGACCACTTGAGGATGGCCTCCATCTTTGTGGGATTTATCTTGAGTTCCTCTCCACCAATCACATACCCCAAATACACCAATGTTTGCTAAGCAAAGTCACATTTCTTAAGGTTAACCAACACATGATGCTTTTTCAAAGTCTCTAACACTTGCATGGGATGTGAGATATGCACTTCCCAAGTAGAGCTATAAACCAATATACCATCTAAGTACACTATAAAAAATGAATCTAGAAAGAGATGCAATACATCATTCATAAAATGCATAAATGTAGCCGGTGCATTACATAAACCATAAGGCATTACTAGCCATTCATACAGTCCTTGATTTGTATTGAAGGAAAATTTCCATATGTCTTTTTCTTTAACTTGTACCTCGTGGTATCTTGATTTTTAGATCCAACTTGGTGAAGTACTTGGCATGTTGCAACTAATCTAACAAATCATCAATTTAGGTAGAGGGTATCGATGAGGGTGATCTTGTTCAAAGCTCTGTAGTCGATACACATTCTCCAAGTCCCATCCTTCTTGGGTACTATGATGATAGGTGACTCATAAGGTGAGGAGCTTGGTTTAATTACTCCTTGCTCTAGCAATTGTTTCAACCGTTTCTTCACTTCATTTACTTATAGGATGGACTATTTGTATAGCCTAATATTTGGTAGTGGGGAGTCAAGTAACCATTTTATCTCATACTCCACTTCCCTCTTAGGTGTTAACCCTTTAGGATTTTGAAACATTTCTCTATATGCTTGCAACAAATCCTCCAATTGGCGTCTTTTCTCTTTAGTACATCCCTCTAGAGATTCCTTTAATTTTACTTATTCATCTAATCCAAGCTTTTCAATTAGATCTTTTTCTACGAGGTTTTCCATGTGAAATAGAATCAAATAGAGTATTCATCGTTATCTTCTTGACCTGGATCTTAATATGGAATAGTTTAGTTATCTCCTTCTCTTCCTTGTGATGAAGTCTATTGAGGTTCAACTCCTTCTTCACTATAGTGCAAACAACATTTTCATCTACATTGGAGATGCTCTCTAACTACCTGCCTGAATCCATGGCTAGCAAGTTCTTCTTCTTGGCATACTTCTTACAATATTTGGATTTAGATCTGAATGTAGCTTCCAACATCGATCTTCGATGTGATTGTTATCACACAGTTTTGTATTTTAGGTCACAGGCTATAGGATAAAAGACAAACTGGCATAACAAGAACCTTCCCCACCCAATGTCACCTCGATGGGGAGGTTCTTTCTGTTTAGGGAGGTTAGCCCAGGGGAGACATCCCCGATAACCTGGGGTTTGAAGAGGCAAAGGATACAAGGTCAAGTCTTAAAATTTCCCTCCTCACAGGTTACCACCAATATTAGATAGTCCGGCTAATCAGCCAATAAAAGAAGTGTAGGCCCTGTTGAAAACACCTGCCCGAAACAAGATAATGACAACACAATATATATATATATTTGCAGGCTATATCTCAAAGGGTTAGTACTGCTTTAACTATCTGATTTCATTTAATAAGCAATGCAATAGATACAAAATGAAAGTCAACGTTTTGTTAATTAGCCTAAGAAAGATCATCAATTCATCAATATCTATCCAAACGACCAAGCCAACAGTATATTCAATCAATGATTTGTTCAATAAATGCTTGACGTCATCATTCAATTGCTTATAAGAGTCAAAAGCTTGTTGCGTCAACTATGACATCAACCTAGGTTAGCAACGTTAGGGTTAGTTAGTTAGGGTTTCATAAATTAAAGTTTAAAAGGTGGTTTTGTACACTAGAGGCTCAACGTTGGAGATCTAGCCAGTGCGTTAGGGTATATGGAGTCAAAAGTAAGGGCACAAGGTCTCAGGAGGATAAGAACTTAGAGACTGTAAGGTAGGGTTCTATGGTGTTGCAAAGGCAGGGCCCTAGAATCAAAACCCTAGGGGAAAGAGGCTCACTCTGGTGTTGCTTAAGCAAGGCCTTGTGCTCTTTCCTCCTTCTCTAAATAAACTTGGCAAAACGACTAGCTCAAAGTATAAATTTAAGGGAGAAAGTGTTGCAAAGGCAAGGCCTTCAAACCCTAGAAAGTGAAACCCTAGGTGTAGTCAAACTAGGCCTAGGACGTCTCCTCTTTTCAACCTATAACTTCAACGTTAGCTCAGAAAAAGGAAGACAAGTGTAGCAACGACTAGGCTATATCTTCTTTCTTCAATGGCTGAAAACTATTTCTCAACAAGGGGACATGTAGCAATAACCTACTTGTGTGCTTGCTGCCTAGGGTTTTAAAATCAACAAATTTATAAGTAAATGCAAGAATACTAACCTACAACCATTCAATCAAGAAGTTTTGTAGGAGAAACACTTACATATCATGAAGAAAAGCATGTGCAAACCCTAGTTGTAAACCTTCCTTGAGAGAAAATGTCATAAATGCCAAGAAAAATCCTCCTTCAAGAGTTGCGCCTCACTTCAAAACACCAAAACTACCCTAGTAGGGCGCAAGAATTAAGATCTCACAAGAGAGTGAGTTGTCTTCTTATGTCCAAATGAGGGAAAAACATCCTCAATATATATCATTCCATGACCTTTAATTTACAAAATAGGTCATTAAAACAGCCGACAAGGCTGACTACAAAATTTACACTATTTTTACATTAACTGCTAAGTAAAAGACACAAAATGAGCAAAACGTGGGACATCAAGCCCTTTTGAGGGAGACGTTGGCCCTTTTTGGGCATGTCCAGCATCCAAAAGTCAGACGTTAACCCTTTTAGGGCTCCTCCAAGCTGCCACACGTGCCAATAACTCATCAAATTGCCACAAGCTCAAGGTGACGTCCAGATCTCCTGGGTGACGTCCTGCCCATCAAGAGGAAAACGTTCCATCTGAAGTGGATCATCCCCCTTAGGCCGAGCTTAGCCAAAGTGTCCTGGGTGGAACGCCCTTCTTTTCTTCATGTGCAAAGGCTCATCATAACATTGTCCTGTCTCTGCCACTGATAGGATCCCAACAACCATTTGATGGGCTCTTCAGCTCCATGGAGGTCCGAGCTAATCATCTCCCCATGTGTATCGGTCCACTGGTACCTGTCCGTCGGGCATGGTCCTGCACATCAAAAACTTCGCCCTCCATGGGCTCATTAGTCCTCGGGATCATAGCAATGTCAATCATATCTCATCATTAATTTTATCAAATACATGCATAAAACCCCTAGCATATTCTATAATAGCTCAAAGATATTACACTGATCTACTATACAAAGCTGAAGAAAAAGATAAGGTAACCTATTAGGCCAGTATCCATAAGAAGAGGAAAGTTCCCAAAGGACATTATTCAAGCCATGTAATACGAGGTGATATGGTCTAAGGGTGTCCAGACACAGTGAAGACCAGGGGCAGGTATTATCCGTGGGTGCCTTTGTAGGAGGCAAGTTGTACCTATCATGGATGCAGTTTTTTCCAAGCCCCTTTATTGCCTTTATTATTTCTTTATTCATTACTTTTTTCTTTCAAGGTCTGACTAGAGGAGACTGCCTTGGCATGGTGACCAGAGCTGATAGTGTTACCCACGAGTATTTTCGCAGAAATGATAAGGTTGGCTCGTGATGAGACCCCCTTTCCCTTGGCCATGCAACCAAAGGTCATTGCCCCGGCGTGGTAACCAGATAATGGCAATGCCATACTGCTAGATACCTATGAACATAATGGGTCGGCTCGTGATGAGACCTCCCATCCTCTTGGTTAGGTCTTGTTTTTATTATTTTTCTTTGGGTCCCTTTTGTTTCTTATCGAGAGGCCTTTTATTGCCTTCTCGGGGATCCCTGGGTGAAGCATCTCTAGGTTTCATTTCCTATGGCTTTTACCTTTTACCAGCTGCTTTTACCTCCTAGGCCTTTAGCCCCTTCTTTCCACAGGACAAAGTGTAACCCCTCAAATAGGTCATCCTAATGCCCGGACTAGGGGAATGGGATGGATGTAAGGGAGATAAGACGTAAAATGATAATATGGTGGGAGCGGATGATGGCTCTTCAAATCCCCCCTCGTGGCTAACCAAAACCTATGGGTACAAGCTTGCTAGGGCACCCTGTTAATCCCCCCAACAATGGTCAAGTGGGTTAGTGTAAGATCCAAGCAGTTATCAGAAATGTAAGGAACCTGATGCATATGTCTGAAAGTTATAATGATCAAACATGACACATACCATGATACCTGGACCAATTACCTCATGGAGCAAGAGTCTCCTCTGATGCAAGTCCAAGCCGATGGTGATGGATGTTGTTGCTGCTAATAGGACAAATCTGATGAAGAAGAAGAAGGATGGGCCCTCTAGGGCCATGCTTAGGTCAATCCTACTCTCGGTACTCCATGTCTAGGACCTGTGGGCCTCGAGACATGATCTCCTAGTTATCCCTAGAAATCAGGGATACCAATGACCATTGATATTACAATGGTTGTTTGGATCCTTGCATTGATGTGAAATGGTTTTGTCTTCTTTTCCTTTCCTTTCCACTTTGTCTTCCTCTCCTTGGAAGCATCTTGGTGGTCTTTCTATTTGGAACCACTTCGTTGTCCTTTCTTATTACCTCTATTCTCTAGGTATTGGCTTACGCACATGCATCATCAATTTTCCTAGGTTTAAATAACATCACTTGTTTTCATAAATGACTATGTAGACCGCCCAAATACTTGAGGAGTACGTTTGGGTTCTTTGGAGATATACCCCACATAATCACCAGTTTTCTGACTTGGTGGTTTACCCTTGCACACATTTCCCATGCCTTTGTCTGAAGTGATGCCAAAAGATTCACCAGTCCTCTACATATCCAATAGGGTAGAACTAGGACTTGATGAGGGTTTTACACACCTCCCACTTAGTTATTGGGGGATCACCCTCTAGCCTAAGTGTTTTTGTGTGGCTTTTCCACCAGGTTAGAGCAGAGCCCTATAATTTTAGTCAATTAAACAAAATCTTTTTCTCTTCTCATATGTTATGGACACTGAAATAAACTGCTACTTGTTGCAACCAATGATTCAAATTTAACAATATCAATCTCACCTTGGTAGGGTTTGATGTCCACTTTTGCTTCCATTTTAAACATAGATTGTGAAGAAGTTATGACACTAGAACTTGGTTTCTCTTTCTCTAGATTTTTTTTGGCTAATTTTCTAGGTCTTCATTTTCTCCTAATTTCTTGTTCAATCCAACTTCTAAGTTAGAGCCACCAACCTTCCCAAAAGGTCCAAAATTTCTTCCTAACGCCGCCATACGGAGGGCCATGTTATGAGAGATGTCAACAACTTGTTTTTCCAGCTTCAAAACCTCTCCTCTACCTCATCCCGAGGGTTTTTATGACTAGACTCATTCACCATGGCTAGGGTTCCAAGACTTTATTCTTAAGCTAATTCCTAGATCATGCAACTTACCACAAAATCCTAAAAAACCTACTCTGACACCAATACGATCTGTAAATTGCCATGGATATTCCATTGGAATAGTTTGTCATAACAAATCTTACAATATTTCTAAAATATTTTATCATGCAGTTTATTACCTTAGATCTCACAACTCAAAATTATGGAAATAACTGAAACTGAAATGAAAGAAACACGCAAATGAACACACCATCCACACGAATGATCACACAATGTGACCTGAGAAACCCAGTATAGATGAAAACCCAGCTAGAAGGTAAGGCTTATGCTCTGCTCTCTTTTTCTCAATTATGAAGTGCAAGTACAAAGAAAGGGGCACTCACTGTGGAGTTGTCATGAACATTGTGGCTTGAATGGATGCTACATAATCTTCTACCTCCTCTATTATGCTTCAGTATCCCACTTCTAGATGATCTGCTCAACTATGGAAAAATAACACTACCAAATGAATGGAACCCCTTCAGTTTGTAGTGGCTTAGCATCTAGGGTTAGGTTTAGGGTTATTGCATGCTTGAACCCTCAATTGGTGTTAGGGTTTTGGATCCTATAAAATCTCCTTGAAAGTCCACATGTGACTAGCCCCACATGTGAGTAATGGGGGCTAACATAGCATCCACTCAGTACCATGGTGGACAATATGGTAGGTCAATTTATGAGAGGCATAACTTCCACATGCGAGCTCTAATTAAAGTGATTTTTGCACTGTTGGAAATCTTTTTGTGTGTAGAACAACATTGAGGGGTTGGAAGCTATGCTTGCAAAGTTTTGACCCCAAAAAGTGTTGGTTAATGCCTCAAACCAACTTTGAAAGTTTCCGAACCCCAAATCACCAAACTGAGACCTACCCATGAAATGGACCCTGCAAGCCAATTCTCCCAATTTTTCCACCCAGAAAGTACCAAGATAGATGAAAAATTATATAATGATCTATTCCAGATCAAATGCATATTTCCTCAATAACATCATTGTTTTGGACTTAGAAACTCGATTTGCACTAGGGAAAAGGACTTCACCAAAGTGATTTGGAAACATATAGTTTATATTCTTATGTTTTGAGCTTATCGGTTTATTTTTGTTTATTCTTTATTACTTGTTATTTGAAAAATGTTGTAAAGAAAACTTAGCTTTAGTTGTTCCTTATTATACAAAAAGAACATTTCCTTAGTGAAAAATTTATTGATGAATAGTTTTGAGTAGCACGGCCACACCAATATGGCTAGGCTAAGGCTGTTACAAGTGGTCTCAAAGTCCAGGTTTTCCAACCCTATGGACCTTTGGGGCTTTTGATTTGCTTATTTAAGAGATGGTTTGTATTTTTTAAAATAATAAGAGATGGATTATGTGATTTTATGAACATGTTGGGTCAATTTAGAACCAAAAAGGATCACGGACAACTTGTTGTTATTAAATTATTAGGCTCAACAAACCGAAATGGTAGAACCTAAAATTCTGGTAACTTTTTTGAATGACCATAAATCAAGAAAGAAAGAAAGAAAGAAAGTATTTTTAACGTCCACGAGGCTAAAAATAGCCTATGGGACAGATTGTTTTTCCATCTGGCTAAATAGATTATCCCAAGAATTAGCTACCAGAATACTTGCATAATTTTCCATGCTGTCTTTGAGGGCCTTACATTCTAAAATGAAATGTTTTTCTGTTTCCACTTTTCCGGACAAGCACAAAATACATACTCTTACTTCTCACCTTTCTTTTGGCCTTTTCCAGCGCCCTGTTTCACAATGGAGTTGATGAGAATTAGTCCTTAATTGAGCAATAAGAATTTTAGATCTCCAAGAAATATTGGCCCCTATGTACGCCTTTTGCTGATGGTTATGAGTGGGGTTAAANTCTTCAATGTAGTACTTCTTCTTTCTCCCTAGCTCTTTCTCCCAAGTACGTTTGTGGAACTTATCCATAACAAAAGTTTTTATCTCTTTACTCTTTGTAGAACACATGCTCAAGCAAATGCCCCATTTACTAAACCATTTGTTATTTTGCCACATCCAAGTCTTCTTTCTTTTGCACAATCTGTCACTAAACACAAGTATAATTCAAAATTGACAGAGAAGATTGGATTTTGGATTTTGCAGCAATTTAAATATGTTGTTAATAGGGTGCATTTAGGATTTTTTTTTTGTGTGATAAAACACTTACACACGGGTTGAAAAACTTGAATGCTTCTAACTAGAATAAGAACCAGAATCTTCAAGCTATTTGAATAACCAAATTCATCTTCTCTTAATCGTTCATAATCAAATTTAATAAAAAACAAATATTGTACAGTTCCAAATTCTGTTATCATAAAAAACTAGTACTATAATATAGCCCAATAATGATCTATTAGGATGAAAACCCTGCTCATACCACAATGGCAAACTATGAAATGTAACCACCTTTCACCTGTTATCGGCCAGCCCTTGCCTCCCCAGACCTCCCCTCGGCACCATAGGCACCACTGATAGTTTGAAGTTCAAATCCAATGTGAAATGCAGGTATTAAGTTGGATCAATATTGGTCAAAGTCTGCAACTCTGAACCTGCAACAATGGCGGACCTCTTGTCCTCGATGAGCCGGGACCCGCCCCCACTATAGAACCTTCCCCTCCCACACTAGCCCCCGTCACTTCTGCACCACTGTCCCCTTACCAACCAACTTTCACCTGTTATCGGCCAGCCCTTGCCTCCCCAGACCTCCCCTCGTTTTCCACGCAATGGACACCGAAGTCAATGCGCTTATGAGCGCATCTGACGAGGCACATTGGAGACGCGCGGGACTTTTTAATACTGCTGATGAACTCTCCTCGAAACTTAACCACCAGCCTCTGCTTACTGCACAGCTCCCAACTCCTCCCTGTCGGCTCACTCGGACATCCCCGGTTCCAGCCCCACCTGCTTCCACTCCTAACCTCACTAACGGTTGACACACCCACCATCCCACCCTCCCGAACACATACCACTATACCTGCCCCTCCGACCACATCCACTGCTCCCCACCTTACCAACACTTTTCTCCCTGCTCACCCCACAACCGAACTCCATGGAGTTTCCACAGGACCCCGACCAGAAGCTAGACTCCATTCATCTGGCGACAACCGGCCGACTCCCAGACCGTGGCGCTCCAAGAAGCTGAAGAAGAAAATGGTACTCGGGACGACATTGGCCTGGAAGAATCCGTTTCATTGGCTCTCAACACGCTAGTAGGTCGCCTATCTTACAGGCATCTCTGCAAATCCGATATTGCAGACTGGGTGGAAACAAACTGGCCCCCACTCCTGGGATATTCCCCTGAGATCACTTATCTCTCTAAAGGCTGGTACAGCTTCCATTTCCACTCAGCTGAAGATGCGACTCTTATCCTGGAGCGGTTTTGGGTGATTGACAGAACCAGTCTCATGTTGAAACGCTGGAGAATCAGTTTTGAGCCCACACAAGAATATTTCCGATTCAGACACCTCTGGGTTTTGTTCCCTGGCTTGCCTCTGCACCTCTGGAATGCCAAAGCGCTAGAAGCCATTGGAAATTCCTTGGGCCGGTTTATCTGCGTAGACAAAACAGCCATCACTGCCCCTGTCAAGAAGGTAGCAAAGGTTCTAGTGGAACTCGACATCCACGAGGGGATGTTGGAATCCATTGACATCGAATGGCGAGGACACCACATCCGCAAAAAACTTGACTACCTTGGTATCCCCTTCAGATGCACACTCTGTAGAAGAACTGGACACCCAAGGAAACACTGCACAGGCTACCTGGAAGAAGAGCCTTCAGAAGACACTATGCTGGAACTCTCCACCCGCTCAGCCTCTCCGGAACTGAACAACCATACAAACTATCCGGTTCCTTCAGAAGTAGAGGATCCAGAACCTCCGAACTCCATTACAGGTAAACTAAAAATCATCTGCCCTACTCTCTTCTATACTCTGACTAGCTGGGGAAAAGATCTACTGGACTCCCATCCCTCTCTCCCCCAAACCATCCCCCCTCCCCTCCAGACCAACACCCCCCCAGCGCCTATCAGTCCTTCTCTTACCT
>ML799513.1:68975-86463 GCA_009831015.1 Picea engelmannii | reverse complement strand
CCCCTCTCTGTGGCTCTGATAACGAAACCAACTCCTCAAGAAGTGTTCTGCACACACTCCTTCCATCCTACAGTGGAGTCCTTTCCTCCACCCCCCTCCCTATCTACAGTGGAAACAACACTTTCAGGCCTCTGGCCCTGGGCGAGTCTCGGGTCTCACCTGTGGCCCTAAACCATGGTCTTGATAATGATTTTACCTGGTCAAAGGGACAAGGTCTTGTACACTCACCGATCAAAACCCGAAGTGCACGCAAAAAAGATGGTTCTTCTTCACTCTTTGACAATGGGGCGCTTAGAGGCATAAAAGCCCTTGCCAGAGCTAAACCATGATCCTTCTCACTCTCAACATAGGAGGGGTAGGAGGGTCCCTGAAAACCGCCTCGTTCAGAAGACATCTTTCCAAAACTTCGCCTGATATCATTTTCCTACAGGAAACCATGGTGAACGGCCATAAAGCCAGATCCTTCTTGAATCAGTTTCACCCGTCTTGGCTGACCAGCTCTGCAGACTCCATTGGAACTTCCGGCGGCCTAGCTGTCTCTTGGGACCCCTCCCAATTTGATCTCACCCCGCATATTTGCAGTGGAGGAATCCTCCTCACGGGTACTCGTCTCCGGAACAACACTCCCATCTCCCTTCTCAATGTCTATGGAACATGTACCGATTGCAAATTTTTTTGAGACAAGGTGGCCATCCGAGGCCTTCTTGATCTCGCCAACCTCATTATTGCTGGAGACCTGAATCTCACCACCAATGCGGGCGAAATCTGGGGATCTACAGCCTTACCAGATCCTCTGGCTCCCTACTTCCACAACCTCTTTCAAGCGCACGCATTGGTAGACATTGCTCCGGCCGCCCCTGTCCCGACTTGGCGTAATGGTCGTGTAGGCACAACGACTATAAAAAAACGACTTGACAGGGCTCTCGTATTAGAGTCTCTGGCTACACAGGACGATCGGATCCGTGCCTGGGTGGAATACCCTTACCTCTCAGACCACGCACCTTTCCTTCTCCAATTTGAGACAGCGCAATCCCAGTCTACGCGCCCATTCAAGCTAAACTCCTGTTGGCTACAAGAGGATTCTTTCACTGCTATTGTTAAAGAAGTCTGGGCAGCCCCCCACTTCAATTCAGATCCAGATCCCCAATTCCGCCTGGTCCACAAACTGAAATTTTTAAAAAATCGTATCAAACGGTGGGCCCACAAGCTCAGATTACAAAGTCAAGCGAGGCTGCTGGAATTAGAACTCAACATTTAGAAACTTCTACTGGAGGTTTCACCTACCGGAAGAACACACGACAACACTCTCCTTTTACAACAACTTGAATTGGAAAGAAACAAACTTCTCCTAGCGGAAGAGGCACGTTGGCGGCAGCACAACAGAGCAACTTGGATCAAAGGAGGAGATCTTAACACAAAATATTTCCACCAATACGCCAGTTCCAGACAGAACAAAAAACATATATGGGATATCCATGATGAATCAGGTGCCATCCACAGAGGACTACCCGCTCTCAAGACGGCGGCCACTACATATTTAAAAAATTATTATGCTGCTCCCACGCATACACATCTCCAGGATTCTGTTTCAGTTGCAAATTTCTTTCCTCAATTTGTCACAGCAGCAGACTCTCAATTGCTGAACAATCCATGTACACTTCAGGAGGTACAGGTAGCCCTTTTATCTTTCAACAAAGACAGAAGTCCAAGCCCAGATGGTCGGACAGTAGAATTCTTCATACAGTTTTTTGATTTGGTTGGATCTGACCTCCTCGAGCTAGTTGAAGACTTCAGACTGCGCGGTAAAATTACTAGTGCAGTCAACTCGATGTTCTTAACTCTCATCTCCAAAGCAAACAACCCAACCACCTTTAGGGATTACAGGCCGATCGCTTTATGCAACATCTGCTACAAACTGATAACTAAAATCATTGCCAACCGGATCAAGCCCATTCTCTCGAGAGCCCTCTCTAGCGAACATCTCGGTTTTTTAAAAGGGAGACAAATCTTAGACGCCATAGGCACAACACATGAGTGTCTTCACAACATCAAGATGAAAAAGTCCAAGGCACTTATCCTCAAGCTAGATCTGAAAAAAACATTTGACTATTTAGATTGGGATTTTCTCAGACTAATCCTCACCAAATCAGGCTTCAGTCTTGACACCATCAGATGAATCATGTGTGGAGTTACATCTGCAAACTTCTCAGTATTAGTGAATGGAGAACCCTCCCCATTTTTCTGCAACGGCAGGGGTTTGAGGCAGGGCTGCCCGCTCTCTCCCCTTTTATTTATTCTGGCGATGGAAGGTCTCTCTCTCCTCCTTAAAAAAAGCCAATCGGAAGGGAAGATCACTGGAATAAAAGTCTCTAGAGTCATTAAAATCTTACACCTTTTGTTTGTGGATGACATGCTCATCATGACAAATGGTTCCATACAAGAATGGACCGAGATCACCGATCCACTGAAAAATTTCTGCAATGCCTCTGGTCTTTTAATTGGAACAAATCTACTTTCCACCATGCAAATCTTCAGGACCATGCGCTAGCTCAGCTCAAAACTCTTCTCCCACACAACTTCATGCACCTCTCTGAAGGTTTCAAGTACCTCGGCTACCACATCAAAGTTGACTCTCACAAACACTCTCACTGGAACTGGCTTATTGCAAAATTCGAGAAAAGAATTGGCCACTGGTGCAACCGCTAGCTCACCCTAGGAGGCCGATACACTCTCCTCAAAGGAGTTTTGGAGGGCCAACCTGTCTATTGGATGGCCCGAGCATCCATTCCTAACTCTATACTAGACAAGCTAAGGAAAATTTCCTTTTCCTTTCTCTAGTCAGGATGCTCATCACACGAGCGCCAACATCTGTGTAGCTTGGGAAGTACTTGCTAAACCAAAAATTAAAGGAGGTTGGGGGATCCGAAACCTCCTGCACTCTTCCCAAGCCTTGGCGACAAACTCACTTGGGCGTGCTATAACTCATTCTAGCATCTGGAATTCTGTTCTACTAGACAAATATTTGCCTCACACCTCGCTGGCCTCCTGGCTCAGAACTGCTGCACCTCCTCCGAGATCAGCCTCTCCATTCTGGAGGAATATTAAGAAATTAGTGAGCTGGATCAAAAACTCAATATGCTGGCTTTCGGGATCAGGACTCTCAATTGTCCTGGGCATAGATTGCATCGCCGGTATGGAAACTAATTCTGCCCTCTCCCCTGATCTGATATCTTTTTTAAATTCAAGACAAATTTGTTTCCTCTTCCAAGCTGCTGCAGTCCACCGCTCGGGATACCTCCTTAACTCTTGGAAATCCAGCCGGGATATTGCTCTCCCCTCTAGACTAGAGGCCGATTGGACCACCTTCTGTCAACATCTAGCTAACATAGGTATCCATCTCAACACATCAGAGGACCAGCCAATGTGGACGGGGGGCGATCAATCTGGATATCTAACAACGCAGAACGTCTATTCTGAAATTGCCAATAACCACTGGCCCAATACTACAGGTAGCTGGAAAAACCGCCTTTGGTCACGGAGATTACCACTCAAAATAAAGCTTTTTTCCTGGTTTTTTCTCGCCAACAAGATCAACACTTGGGACGTCCTCTAGAAAAAAGGATGGACCGGCCCCAACATTTGTCACCTATGTCATCTCGAAGAGGAATCTGCTCAACACATCTTCATTCACTACGACTTAGCCCGATCGGTTTGGGCCATCATCACAGCTTCCCTCAACTTAAGCTACACCTCGGGAGGCCACACTTTTTCTGATTGCTTCGAGAGCTGGTGCAAAAAATCCTCTCTACCTAAACCTCCCCCCATGGCCTGCTGGTTTATATGGACTGAGAAATAATTTCATCTTCGAAAACATACCCCCTTCTGCCACCTTTGTTGCCTACAAAACCCTTGGACTTTTTCAAACCTGGATTGCTTTCCACCCAAGAGCATTAAAACAACCCATCAAGCACAAGCCCCCCATCTCGGAGAAGTCTCCCTCAGGCTGGTTCGATGGAGCCTCTCAATCCAACGACAGTCAAAGTGGAGCAGGAGCAGGAGTACTACACATCTCAACCAATACACTCTGCAGGTGGATTTTAAATTGTGGACAGGGCACCAATATCCGAGCAGAACTTCTAGGCGCTTGGGCCTCTCTCCTCCTTGATTCCAGACTCAACATTACATCTCTCCATCTTTTCGGGGACTCACACACTATCATAGACTGGCTCAACTGCAAAAACAAACTACAAGTCATCTCCCTTTCTGGCTGTAAAGCAAGGATCCGTCTTCTCCAACCACTCTTCACATCATTATGCTTTAACCACATCTATAGGAATGACAACAAAGAAGCCGATTCTCTTTCTAAGGCAACGCTCAAGATGAAAACAGGATCTATCAACTACTCTATCTGGGTGGATGAACAGGAGGCTATCCTCTCAAGACTCCATCTAAAACTTTTCTAACTTTTTCCAGCTAAAACTTTTCGAACTTTTTCTCTCTAAAACTTTTTCTAACTTTTTCCAGCTATCCTCTCAAGACTCCATCCAACATCCATTTTCTTCTTCTCATCAACGCCTTCTCTCTCCCCCAGCACTGAATGCTACAACAACAATACTGTTTTAGGCATATCAGTCCCAGTTTTTTCTCTCCCTTGCATCGATCCTTTCAGCCACCATGCCCAATTTCCTCGGGGTCTTTCATCACATTCTCCATAACTGTTCACTCCACTTCTATTAGTCATGCACGAGTTGCTCAGTCCGCATGTAATATCTCCTCTGTGACTGCGTTATCAAATTCTGTTACTGCGCATTGGGCAGAATGTTAATGTGCTTGTGCTGTTACTGCTCATTGGGCAGAATGTTAATGTGCTTATACCGTTACTGCGCATTGGTCAAATGTTAATGTGCTAGTGGCATAACAGAATTAACACGTGTAACAATCTCGAGCAGAGAACATATTTTTATCACTTATATAAATTGAGAAATTTTTTATGTGCAGTAGAAACATAATCGCGACCTCCAAAATTTAGAGAAAAGAGTAGTGCAACCATTAATTAGGCTCGGTTCACTAAGGCTTAGTGGGAAACAACGGCTGCTACCTTAAACCATAACATAACATCTATCATAAGTTCAGAAATGTTAGAGAAGCAACCTGTTTGAGAGAAAGGAAAAAAAAACATACAACCTAAAATAATTAATTATCATTGTAGATCCCCTTAACTCTGTCTTAACTTCAGTTACTTTGTTGGTTGTATTAAGAGTAGCAAGGTGCCATGTTGAGGAGTTAATGTTATGTTATGTTAGATAACACTACAATTTAAAAATAAATAAAGTCAATTCATTTTTGTTTAAAAATAACAATAATAAAAATAAAGTGAGTTTAATTAAAAATATAGTTACACACCTTAAAAAATTGGATCTCACTAGGTGCTTGATAGATCCGGGTTTAAGATGATACTTGGTCTTGTTAAAAATGGATTTAAGATGGATCTACGCTGGTTGTAATCTCAGTTAACTTTATACATAACATAACTCACAAGTTATCAGTTGAATGGAGCCGCTCTGGTGCTCGCCCGCGACGGCTAGGGTTTAACCCTGACTGCTCGTGACCTCCGCGTGCTGGCCCTGGCAGCGTCGCCCCAGCTTCATTCGATGGCCATGGAGGTGGATTTCAACTCTATTGCTGGTGCTCCGGTTAGTGGGGCAATTTCTACCATTTCCAAGCTAAATCTCGGTCTGGTTCTTCAATTTGGTGCCTCTTTCCGTGATATTGTTCAGGAAGTTTATGCTCCCTCATCTTCGTCTTTTTTGGTGCATGAAGCCCCATCCCTTGTCATTCCCATGGGACAATATGCTGAAGAAGAGGAGGAATATTACAGATCCGTGAGTTTGGTTTGTCGCTTCAATGGCCTTTGGCCAAAGTTAGTCGATCTTAACAATTGGATCTTTGCTACCTGGATTTTTGTCATGCAACAAGAAGCTTTCATTCACCCTTGTGCAAAAGGTTTCTTCATTTTCGAGTTTGACCTTCAGGAAGATCACAATTTGATCTTCAACTTAGGGCTGTGGTTTTGGGGAAACTCAGTTTTGTTCATGAAACCCTGATCTCCTTCTTTCAATCCAGCTACTGACATTCTCTCCTCAACCCCAATTTGGGTGAGGCTTCCTAATCTGCCCTTGCATTTTTGGGGTTTGCCCTCTCTCGAGGCCATTGGATTGGCTTTAGGAAAGTTTCATTTCGCAAGTCGTGAAACTACGAGGCACAACACCTCTACATTTGCCCGCATTTGCGTGGAAATGGATTTCAGTAAAGGATTCCCAATTGAAGTTATTCTTACTTGTAAAAATTACTCTTAGCCTCATAAACTTGACTTTGAGAGAGTCTCCTTGCACTGCAGATCTTGTTTTGAAACAGGTCATCTTGCTTCCCACTGTCCCAAAGGGTACAAAAAGTTCAGAAAGCACCAAAAATCCACTTGGTGGGTTGGTTCTAATGACGACCATCAAGTAATTCCCAAAGCCTGCAAAGAGTCTCCACAAGACAATGAAAAGCCTCCTTCGTTATCTCAAGACCTGTGCCAGAACTCCATTGAAAAGCCGAAGAAAGAGGCCCCTTCCCTTCAGGATTCAAATACGAGAATTCAGATACAACAATCCCATCAACCACTGTCAAGCCGTGCATATGACATTGATGTTGATGAGGTTTTGGATCAAGAAAATCAAGAACATTCAGATCAAGAAATCTCAGGTAACATAGACAGTAAAAATGGTTCAACATATGCAAACAAAGTTTGGATGGTAGTCGGAAAGAAGAAGAAAGTACATGAAACACCACAGCCAATGGTAACACGAAGTCAGAAAAAAATACGAGCTCTTCCCCATCAAGTTAAATTAGATGCAATGTCTCTTCACGTTTATTCTCAGATTATTTTTCCGAGTGTACTCAGTAAAGTTGTTCTTTGTGAAGATTTCATTTGAGTATTTGAAAATGTCATTAGTAGTCTGTAATAGTTGCCTACTTGAGACCCCAAGCTGGCTCAAAGTTTGCAAGATTTTTTAACTCCTTCGCGGTCTCAACCACACCTTTTATTATAAAAAAATTCAGTTTCTGTATAAAAAATAAGAAAAACATAACTCACAAGTTATACAAAAATCGATTTGTGTTAAGATATTTACATTTTCTTTGTCATAATATTTCTTTATAAATATTATATCTATAGTATTTCTATTTGTGTAATTTGAATATTTCTTTTTATTTTACGTGTATATATGATCCAGGTGGATATTGGTGGCCACCCACCTATTCCAAATTCCAACTGGCTCATCTTGACAGGTTTTAGTTCAACACATTTCTCTATAATGGGGACATTTCTTTGTAATTGTGGGTTCTACATTTACGGGGTTGCCCTAAAGCCCTACACAACATCCATGTGGATATTTGTGGCCATCCACCTATTCCAACTGGCTTATTTTGGAAGTTTTCATGTCAGTACATCTTTCTGTACTTCCAGGGCCGTTTTGGGGCTCTAAAAAGTGTTTTCTTGGCTTTCCACAGTCAAACTATAGACAAAGTTAGAGTTTGACGGCATAATGTGTAGTTCTCGAAAAGACCTTTCCAATGGGCTATCACGTGCCTAAAACGAAGATCGTATGCAAAAGTTACGGCCTCGGGAAGTTAATGTACTAATTTACCCCAACAGGGCCCACATGACATTTGGCACTTCATCTCCTAGGGTTAGGTTTTTAGATGTCTAGGGTTTGGAATTCATGTTTATCATAAAAAAAGGCCTTCAGAGCCTCATTGTTATCATCTTCTTGCAAATGAACGTAGTTGTCACATCTCTTCTCAGAGATAAAGCTGCCACCATTCTAGCGGAACTTGCACTCTGTGTTTTTACAGTCTTTGTACATTTCTTTTATTAATAGAAATCATGTATTGTTGTATTTCTCTGTTTCTAGCAATTTTTATGTGTATTTCATTGTAATATTTCTACTTTCATTTCGTTCCGAAAATAATCCGGATCAGTGGTATCAGAGCAAGTTGCTCTTGATCGTTTTTCAGTGCATGTCCCCGACGAGGTACGAGTATAGAAAATGGGTCTCGAGCTTGTATTTCTTGAGGAAAATCGCTCTCACATGTCCAAGAAATCCTCTATGGTGGTAGAAAAGAAAAACAATGGAGCAAAAGATTCTATTAACTTGTTGCTTGAGCAAGCTCTTGCGTGACAGATGGACGAAATGATGGAGAATTTTTCCCACATCCTTCAATGCCTGCCGATAGCAACACTCACATCTTTATCAAGCGACCACTTTGGAGGAAACTCTCCCTTCAAGGTATAAGTTAACTTTGATATTCTCATATTTGAAGGTCAGATAGATGCAGATGCCTTAGAAAAATGGTTGAATATGCTAGAAGGTTATTTCTTTGTTCACAATTTTTCCGATAGGGAAAATATCACCTTCGCACTCCTCAAGGCTTTCCCCGATGTCAAACATTGGTGGGAAACTTACCGGGACCAAAGTTTCATAGAGGAATCTGGAATATATGGGGTCGAGCCCACTTGGGATTTTTTTGTGGATGCAGTCAAGGAAGAATACTACTCTATTGATAACTATGAAGACCAGTATATGAGATGGGCCACACTGTGGCAAGAGAAGAGTCAAACAATGCCGTAGTTCACAAATACTTTCCATACCTTGCACACCAAGCTGGGTATCAAAGACTCCGAGCAAGATCTGGTTCTGAAATACTTTGGGGCTCTGCATAGGTATATCCAAACCGAAATGAATTTCCTAAACATCTCATCATTGGGAGTTTCCTATCAATATGCTATCAAAATCGAGTAGAAATTTAGGCACCAGAACAAATGAGAGTTAGGGTTTGCAAATCCACAACAACCAAAGCATGGTAAATACGACCCTAACCAATAGCCTTCCAACAATCAGTCCAGGACACAGGAAAATAAGGGTAAAGGAAAGACGAAGAATGACACTAGGAAGTGGTGCGACTTCCACAAAAGACCCTAGCACAACATTGATGAATGTCGCTTGAAACAATCATTGGTGGTCGAGGTCAAAGACAAGGAGCCGAACCCTAATTTGGAATCTGTCTAGAAATATTGAAAACAGACAGATCATCGACATGGACCCTACTGCTACTGTCGCGATTCCAACAATTCAACTAGAAGAACCAGTAGATCCTAAAGAGGAGGAATGCCTCTTCCATTCAAAGTTGTGGGTGAAGGGGACCCCATTGCATTTCATTGTTGATAGCAGTAGCCAGAAGAACCTCATATCAGCTGAGGTCGTCAAATAGTTGGGGTTGTCGACAACACCACACCCGCAGCCATACAACATCAGGAGGCTTCACCAGGGATGAGATCTTTGTGTCAGCCATCAATGTCGCTTGTCCTATGTCATCCAACCCTTCAAGGATAAGGTAGTGTGTGATGTTGCCGCTCTTGATGTCTATGATGTTGTTTTGGGCCAACCATATATGTGGAAATGTCATGTTGCTTATGAGTCTCGACCTCGTAGTGTCATTATTACTCTGGGGGGTACGCTCTACATGATACCAGAGGTAGTTCCGACGATTGTTCCACCAAAACAGTGCCGCAAGGTAATCTCTCATATTGCAAAATTCATCCTCTTCATAGTCTATTCAAAGGATGCACATAAGGCCACTACAACCACTGTAGCATCAACACCTTTTATCCAATAGATTGCATAAGAGAAATCAAATATTGTTTCTTCACCTACAATGGTGCCTACACCATGCCCCATCAAGCCCAGAGACAACAGACTGGTGGAATAGATTCAACCCTGCCAACAACAGTGTCGTGACAACCTTCCATAGACCAAGCAACACAACTTCTCCAACAAGGCACACAACTCACCAAGATTCATATTTAGAAAACGCTTTCCCCCCTTCCCAAGGAACTCAACGTGATGGAGACCATTGCTTCCTAAGGGGGGAGGATGGATCTAGGTGGATATTGGTGGCCACCCACCTGTTCCAAATTCCAACTGGCTCATCTTGACAGTTTTTAGTTCAACACGTTTCTCTATAATGGGGACATTTCTTTGTAATTGTGGGTCTTGCATTTACAGGGCTGTCCTGAAGCTCTACACAACATCCAGGTGGATATTGGTGGCCTCCCACCTATTCCAACTGGATTATTTTGGAAGTTTTCATGTAAATACATCTTTTTGTACCTCCAGGGTCGTTTTGAGGCTCTAAATAGTGTTTTCTTGTCTTGCCATAATCAAACTGTAGACAGAGTTAGAGTTTGACGAGATAATGTATAGTTCTCGAAAAAACCTTTCCAATGGGCTATCACGTGCCTAAAACGAAGATCGTATGCAAAAGTTATGACCCTAGGAAGTTAATGTACTAACTTACCCCAACAGGGCACACATGACTTTTGGCGCTTCATCTCCTAGGGTTAGCTTTTTGGATGTTTAGGGTTTTGGCATTCATGTTTATCATAAAAAAATGCCTTCAGAGCCTCATTGTAATCATGTTCTTGTGAATGCGCGTAGTCATCACATATCTTCTCAGAGATAAAGCTGCCACCATTCTAACACGTCTTGCACTCTGTATTTTTATAGTCTCGGTACATTTCTTTCATTAATAGAAATCATGTATTCTTGTATTTCTCTGTTTCTGACAATTTTTATGTGTATTTCATTGTAATATCTTTGCTTTTAGTTCGTTCCGAAAATAATCCGGATCAATATAACAAAACTCTCTTTATGGAGAAACATTTTTATTTCAATTTGGTTAACATGTAATATTATTATTATTATTTGTTATGAGTGTTATATTCTTTTTTAATCCAAACATAATACTTGTAAGAGTTGTATTTATATTTAGTTATTGCTATTACTGTTATTATTTGTTACAAATGTTGTACAAATGCTTCTCTTAAAGATTTTTGAGGACAAAAATAAAATTTTAAAGCAAACCAAGTAATTTCTTACCTTTTTTTAAAGTTGGATAGACTAAATTTGGTCTCACTGGATGTTAACCATCATCATCATTATTATTTTTTAAAACCACATATGACAACATCTATGTGTTTTTCAATGAGAAGTGCACCAAATGTGTAACACTATGAAATCCATATCTAGAATGGAACCTTTCCATTTGAAACCTTTAATGAAATAAAATACAAACCAAGATCAAGTTAACATTGATTCACTTCATGGCATCATGCACTAGCTCATCTTTGTAGAGGCTGCTAAGCATGCACACGACATTGTGGTTGAGCCCCCCCCCTTTTTTTTTCTTTTATAGCATTTTTTTATCCATAACTTCAAATGAATTCAGGTAGCCATTTGATGTATCTTGATCACCAAAACAGTTAGTCCTTGGAAGTGTATGAGTGTCGTCTTCATAAAATCATTGTCACCCTATAGTAGTTGTTGCCATTGAGGGAGAGTAGCTTGCCTCCTCAATGCTAACCATATAAATGAGCAACCAACTTTCAAGAAATGACAAATATTATGTACAACAAAACACCATCAAACAATATATATATAATGTATACAACATGAATTGCTTCGTTGTAGGATGTTTATTCATAATCTCAAGAAATGGGGTTGAGAAATTTAACCAAAGAAAAGAAAACCCTAAACTTAATAAATAAGATCTAAACCTATTACAATCCATTTGAAATCCACCTTAAAACACTTTCATAAGGATGAATGTTCATGACTGAAGACCCTATTACATAGTTTATTTAATATAAGGTACCATGAAGTTAGAAAAAATTACTTGTACATGTAAACATGGTTAGGAGCATGTGCAGTGATTGCCACATGTTGAAGAAAGTTACCATAAAGAACCAATATGCATTGCTTAAGATGGATGACTTGTTTGGCAAACTTAAAGGTGTAAAGGTGTTTACAAAACTGGACTTCAAGTCAAGATTATTAGAGTTAGGGGAAGAAATTGTATCATGAAGACAAATTATCATTATGGATATATGAATGCTTCTGGTTGCCTTTTGGGTTGACAAATTCCCTTTTTGTTTTGATGAGGTTGAAAAATGACGTGTTCAAGAAATACTTAAACGTTTTTGTCTTGGTATTCATATGAGACAATTTGATTTATTTTCAGAATGAAGATGAACACAAAAATAATTTAGAAGTGGTATTGCAAGTATTGAGAGAGCATAGGTTGTATGCAAAAATGAGCAAGTGAGAGTTATTCAAACAAGAAATATTGAAGCCATTTTGATTGGCCAACCCTTAAGAGTGCAACGCAGGTCAAAAGTTTCTTGGGTTTTGCAAGCTGTTATAGAGGATTTGTTAAATCTTTCTACAAGATTGTGGGAACTTTACCCAAGTTACATCATAAAGGAGAAAATATGTCTGGAGAGAGATTCATGAAGAAAGATTCTAAAGGTAGAAGAGATTTATTACTTCCACACATGTTTTAGTGTTGCCATATTTTCCTAGGAGTTATTGTTTTTCATGGATACTTGTAATGTAGGGATTGGTGGAGTCTTAACGCAAGATTGAAGAGTAGTCAGTTATCAATACAGGAAGTTGAAGAAGCATGATGGACATTATTCCATACATGACTTGGAACTTTTGGCAATTGTTCATACTTTGAAGACTTGGCACCATTGTTTGATTGTATGTAAGCTTGAGGTACATTCTAACGTTGAAAGTTTGAGATATCTAAAAACTCAACCTTAGTTGAATGCTAGGCAATGGCATTGGATGGAATTCCTTAGTTGTTATGATTATGAGATTCAACATATAGAAGGAAAATAAAATGGGGCAACAGATGCACTAAGTAGAAGAAAACACATGACTACAATTTCACAGGCCCAACAATATTAAAGGGTGTTGATTAAATGACAATTTGTGGACGATAATTTGTATTAGGAGGTGTGCAGATATTTTTTGAGAAAGGGAAGGTGGAATATGATGTTGGGAAGTATGGAAGTTATCATTTGGCACATGATGGTGTTTTGTTGTGGAGGGATTGTATCTATGTTTTGAGCCAGTGGGATGATCCAGATTATGTTGAGAATGAAACGAGACAAAAAATAATATATAGATAACGGAAAAATATAGTGAAACCCAACCTCTATTAATGAATAAGATTGAAAAACATTGTAGAACACAAACTGACAGAATGGGGTAGCTTATCTCTGAAAAGAAAGAGATGTTTGGCTACACTTAATTCACAACAAGCTTTGCATCACACTCCATTGCATGCTTAAAGGGCCTTCTTCACCTAAATTATATATGACAGAGTGAGAGGAGAACAATTCCCATGATGCATGTGGGATAAATTGATCTAAGTTTATAAAATTCCATAGGCATGTAAAACACTAGTATTTCTTGGGCAATCACCCATTCTAATTCTACTCTAGCCTGAGCGTGCTTCACTGCGGAGTTCTAATGGGAATTGGTGCATTAACTATATGTTGTATGCATCTACATAAGACCACTAGGAAATCATTACATTATGTACTTTAATTAACAAATGAATATGGTATTACATTCCATTCCCCATCAAAAGGGTGAATATCATGGTTTATCAAAACCATAGGCTTGAAATGTTGATTTCGTGGAAAAGGTGGATGGTGACTTAGATCATTCCTCCCCCCTTAAAAAGCAATGGTCCCCATTGCGTCAAGTTCCCTCGGGATATGGGGAAACTTATGCTGAATCTGAACCTTGGTGAGTCACTTGCCTTGTTGAAGTAGATGTCTTGCTTGTACTTTGTGTGTGAAAGTATTTCATGAACCTTTTGGAGGTGTTGGATTCAATCAACAGATTTGGCTGCATGATCTGCCTTGGTATGAGTGTGGGAGTATTATGTTGGTGAAGATGCAACAAGAAGAGTTATATCAATGGGGGCTAATGGTTGGAACCCCAAGCACACCTGAGAAGGGTCATGGCCAATAGAGATAGGATGAACATATGGAAGACTCGCATTCTCTTCATGCTCCTCTACAATCTTGTTGACCGGCTTCTACTGGATAGAAACGTCTTGGGCCGAGGCTCTAGTGGTCGCAATGACCTTTTGTTCACCATATGACTGGATTGTGAAGAGGGATTTTTTTTTGGTTTGATAGATTACTTTGTAGCATTGTTTTTCTAAGATCAATGAAGTGGCAGTAGTCAGAGCTACCTCTTATACCCTGTAGAGCAGACCTCCCAGAGTAATAATGACACTGCAGGGTCGAGACTCATAGATGGCATGACATCTACACATATATGGTTGTACTAAAAAAACATCACAGACTTTAAGTGGGGCAACATCACACACTACCTCATCCTTGAAGGGATTGATGCCATAAGACATGCGACACTGTTGGCTAACACATATATCTCGTCCCCGAATCAAGCTCAATATCTTGACAACCTCAATCGTTTCCACCTTCAATCTCTTGACAACCTCGACTGAGATCAGGTTCTTACTACTCTCGTTGTCAACAATAAAATGAAATGGTGTCCCCTTTACCCACATATGTGAGTGGAAGAGACGCTCCCCCTACTCAAGCTCCTCTAGTTCTTCTGGTTGTAATGTTGTGGCCACAATGGTAGCAGTGGGTTCTGCATCAAAAGTTTATTTCCCTTTATTGTGCTCTGAATCAAAATTCGAGTCAACTTCTGATTTTTCTTTGAGCTCGACCACCAATGACTGTTTCAAGCGACATTCATCGGTGTTGTGCTAGGAGATTTTGTGGAACTCACACCACTTTCCCGTGTCTTTCTTAAAATTCCCATTACCCTTCTTTGCCTGCGTCTTGGACTGGATCTCTTGAGGTTTTCCTTCCTTGTTGATCTGTCCTTAATTCTATGAGTTAGGGTTTCATTTTCCATGCTTGTGTTGTGGCATATTTTCAAACTCGAACTCCCGCTTACTCCGTTGCTTGAATTTTTGCAAAATTTTGAATGCATATCGATAAGAAGCTCCTAGTGAGGAGATGTCCAAGAAATCCATCTATGTTTGGATGTACCTATGTCGCCGCCATCGGTAGTCTTTGAAGGATATAAGAGAAGTTGTCCATCATATCATTCTTATATTGCATGAGTGATTCCTCAAGCTATGTTGTAATATACCAGATATAAAAAGTATGCAGAACATAAATAAAATGCTAGAAATGGTAGAATAACAACATAAATAACACTTTGATTCTGAGAGCAATGTTCACGGGCCTCTTCGAGGGGGCAACTTCCAGTCGAGCAGAGCTCTATTACAATAATCTCCAAGCTAGGGTTCTCATACCCTCGACTCCTATTTATACTAAATATGTCTATCAAAAGAAGCATCTAGAGGAAGATCCTTCTAGAAGTGGAAGCTTCTATTAGGTCTTCTTACATTCGACTTATTCTATTTTATTGCAAGGCCTTATTAATATTGACCTTAATTACATCCGAATATATTGTTCTACCTATGTGCGGGTTAGGACCCTAACATGTCCTCCCCCTTAAAAACAACCTTGTCCTCAAGGCTTGATCTGATGTGGAAATTACTGTAGAATGGTAACCGGTTCCCAAGTGGCATCTGTTGGAGTTGTATTTTTCCACTGGATTAACACTTCCTTGATGGTTCTCTGATGCAGGTGACGCTCACGCTGGTCCAAAGAGGCTTGTGGCTGTAGCCAAATAGATCCTTCTTCGACTAACTCGGGAAGGTTGGTTTAAATTTGGCACTTAGTTATGATCACCTTCTTTAAGAAAGAAACATGAAAAACAAGATGTAGCTTCGAATGACCGGGCAAAGCTAACTCATAGGCCACCTGTACCACATGCTTGAGAACTGTATAAGGACCATAAAAT
Organism: Picea engelmannii; assembly: GCA_009831015.1. NCBI lineage: Eukaryota > Viridiplantae > Streptophyta > Pinopsida > Pinales > Pinaceae > Picea > Picea engelmannii. The sequence continues at coordinate 70,651 of ML799513.1, read as the reverse complement.
TTGGGCGCTAGCTTCTGACAATGCTTGGCCTTGAGGGAATTCTGCTTGTAAGGTTGCAGGCGAAGAAACACTTGATCCCCTTCTTCAAATTGATGTTCAAAGCGACCTTGATCTGCTTGTTGCTTCATGCGATTCTGTGCCATGACCAAATTCTCTTTGAGGGTACGGAGAATAGCCTCTCGAACTGTAAGTGTTTGGTCAACCACTTGGACCTTCAAGACACTAGGTAAGTATGAGAGAACTGAAGGTGGCTTATGTCCATATATAGCTTCAAAAGGAGTCATGCGTGTAGCTGTATTGTATGAAGTGTTGTACCACCATTCAACTAGGGGTAACCATTGAGCCCACTGATTTTTATTTTCTAAGGCAAAACACCTCAAATATGTTTCCAAACACTTGTTCACAACTTCTGTTTGACCATCAGTCTGGGGATGATAAGTTGTATTGAGATGCAATTCGGTGCCTTGTAGCTTGAATAGTTCTTGCCAAAATTTTCTTGTGAAAGTTGGGTCGCGATCATAAATAATAGAGTGTGGCATGCCATGAATCTTGAAGACCTGATCCATGAAAATTTGAGCCACCATGGATGATATAAACGAGTGTTGAAGAGCACATAAATGAGCATACTTGGAAAGGCAATCAACAACCACCATGATGACTAATTTATTTCCCGATTTGGGTAAGCCTGTAATAAAATCCATAGAGATGTCCTTCCAAATAGCATGTGGAATTGGGAGCGGTTGTAGTGTGCCCAGAGATTTGATTGTTTCTCCCTTGTTGCGTTGACACACATCACATTCAGCGACAAAATTACGAATGTCCTGTTTCATGCCATCCCAGAAAAAAGAACGTTTGACCTTGTCATAGGTTTTGGTGAACCCAGAGTGCCTTGCTATCGGTGTAGAATGAAGCTCATAAAGTACCGTGGATTTAAGATTTGATTGTTTACTTAAATACATATGGCCTTTGTATCGAAGCTCATCATGGAGAACATAGTTACCAACTTAATGAGAACTGTGACCTCAAAACGAGAACTCTAGCCCTTAAAACCCATATTTTTGCATAAAAAACATGAAAATTAACCGCCAAATTAAAAAGTGGTGCTACCGGTAGCACCATTTTTTGTAACTGGGTCAAAATTACAACTTTGTTCAAGCATGAGCTTAAAGGATCAAATGGTTTTTCGAACAAACTTTAAAATCAACCCCCAAATCAAAAAGTGGTGCTACCGGTAGCACCATTTTTTGTAACCGGGTTAAAATTACAACTTTTTTCAAGCATGGGCTTAAAGGATAAAATGGTTGCTAAAAAAAACTCTAAAATCAACCCCCAAATCAAAATGTGGTGCTACCAATAGCACCAATTTTTCTGTCCGAGTTAAAATTACAACTATTTTCAAAGATGGCCTTAAAACATAAAATAGTTGCTTAGAAAAACCTTAAAATCGACACCTAAATAAAAACATGATGCTACCTAAAGCAAATTTTTTTTTCTAAACGTTAACATTACATCTAATTACAACCTAATTCAAATGGTGGCCTTGACAACAAATCCCTACACAAATAAAAAAACCCAAAATTAGATCCTAAATGATCACTTGAAAATTTATTTACTAACTTCTTCTTCTTTTTTCTTAAATTTACATTAAAAAATAAATAAAGAGAAAAGAGAAAATC
>ML799513.1:22021-67309 GCA_009831015.1 Picea engelmannii | reverse complement strand
TCAGAAAATTTAAAATATCAAAAAACAACCTAAAAAGGGAGGGGGGTGCTACCGGTAGCACCATTTTTAAAAACGGGGTAAAAAACTTGACCCCCCAAAAAACGAGAACTCTGTAGAGTTCTCGTTAAGTTGGTAACTATGTTGGAGCCAAGAGTACCTTGGGGGAGCTGGAGCACTGGACTGCAATTGTTGTATTAGTTGTGAACTTTTGGATCTTGTAGCCATTCCTGGCGAACGGCTTGGAGCCAATATGGTACAATGAAGGAAAGAGAAAAAAGGGATCCTTCATCTTCATATTTGCGAGAAAGTGCATCCGTAGCCACATTTTCTTTGCCTTTCTTGTAAATGATCTCATAATCATAGCCAAATAGCTTAGTTACCCATTTTTGTTGCCCCGGGGAGGAAATGCGTTGTTCCAGAAAATACTTGAGGCTTTGATGGTCTATCTTAATTTGGAAGCATTGCCCCAATAGATAAGGGCGCCACAAATCAATGACATGTAGAATAGCCAACATTTTATTTTCATAGATAGATTTGCCCATATTTCTTTCAGATAGTTTCTTGCTAGTAAAGGCCAAAGGCCGACCCTCTTGCATAAGGACAACACCAATTCCTTTCCCTGAAGCATCACATTCCAAGACAAAGGTCTTTGTGAAATCAGAAAGGGATAGGATGGGGGTGGTGCACATGGCCATCTTCAAGGTTTGAAAATCTTGAGAAGCAGGTGGAGTCCAAGTGAAAGAGTTCTTTTTTAGGAAAGCAGTGAGAGGTGCTGCAATCTTTCTGTAATTCTTAACAAACTTGCGATAATAACCTGTTAAGCCCAGAAATCCACACAAGATTTTGAGAGTCTTTGGGTGAGGCTAGTCTTTCATAGCTTCAATCTTTTTAGGATCCACCTTGACGTTGTCCTTGCCAACCAGATGACCCAAGTACTCTACTTCTAAGGTGCCAAAAGAACATTTAGACCGTTTCAGGAAAAGTTGGTGCTGAGAAAGTAGATGGAGAACTCGATCCACATGAGCAAGATGTTATGTCCAAGTATTGCTATAGATGAGGATATCATCAAAGAAAACTAAGACAAAATGACGAAGAAAAGGACGAAAGACATGATTCATGAGGATTTGGAAGGTGGAGGGGGCATTACACAAGCCAAAGGGCATGACCAAAAACTCATAGTGGCTCGCATGAGTTCTAAAGGAAGTCTTGGGAAAGCCTGCCTCTTTCATACGTATCTAGTGGTAGCCCGAACGAAGATCAAGTTTAGTAAAGAATTGGGCGCCACTCAGTTTATCTAGGAGGTCATAAATGATAGGAATGGGAAATTTGTGTTTAATGGTAAGTTTGTTGAGGGCATGGAAGTCAGGACACATTTGCCAAGAACCTTCTTTCTTCAAGACCATGACCATAGGAGAAGAGTAGGGGCTTGTACTAGGGTGGATAATGCCTCCATTAAGGAGTTCCTGGACCATTTTCTCAATTTCATTTTTTTGGGAAAAGGGGTGACGATATAGACGGATATTGGCAGGAAGGCTTTTGGGTACAAGGGGAATGGAATGATCATGAACACCACGTGAAGGAGGGAGTCCCTGGGGAGTGGAAAAGACCACTTGATGTTTAGAAAATATGTTTTGGAGGTCTTGCGGCACCAAGGGTGTTTCTGTTGCTTGTATGGCATGGAGTTGAGAAATAACACCAGAATGATCATTTTTGAGCAACTTTTCCAGGCGATGGGAACTAATGATCTCAGGTGAACCAGTGGTGATGCCTTGGAACTTATATTGGTGGCCCTCCTGGTCAAATTGCATGGTTAATTCCTGAAAATCCATGAAAATGGGACCCAAAGTCCTTAGCCAGTCTACACCCAACACAATGTCACAATCGCCCATGTCGATAGCAAACATATGAGATTTTAGGTGGTAGTCACCAATTTGGAGACGCACATTTTCACAACGCCCTCCACATTTCATGGAGCCACCATTGGCAATCATGATTTGGAAATTATTGACGACATGGATGTAGCAATGAGTTTCTTGGGCAATGCGGCGATGAATAAATCATGGGTGCTTCCACTATCAACTAGAATGATGACCTTCCAATGATTGATGTAAGTGATTAGATTGAGGGTTTGGGGAGCAGAGAAGCCAGTGAGAGCATTGAGGGAAATGACCGGTTCTACTTCGGGAGGGTCTGAGGGAGGGGTTATGTCGTGGGTTTCAAGTGACTCAGACACAAGGGGAGTTTCAATATCCTCTTCCGAAATATCCTCAGAGATGGCCATAAACAACTTTTGTTCCTTACACTTGTGGCCCGGGAAATTTTTGTCATCACAATTATAACAAAGGCCTTTGAGTTAGCGTTCAACGATTTCAGCCCTGGTCAATTTTTGGATCTTTAGTGGAGCGGAGGGAGTAGTGGGATTTACTGGTTTAGGGTGAGGGATAAAGGAGGGTTTCCAGTTTTGAGAAGATACAACCTATTGTGCTTATTTAGCTCTTTTAGTAGCCTCCACCCAACTCTGAGGCCGAGCCATGAGGACATGGGCCCTAATCTCATCCTTGAGGCCACTGATAAAAAATTCTCGGAAAAAGGCATCAGACATGCCCTCTGTCTGAAAATTCAGGCGCTCAAAGACAACTATAGAGTCTTCCACTGTTCTTGATTGTTTCAACTTTTTCAAACAACCCAAATGGTTGGTGTCAGTGTCAAAGCGTTCATAAATCTCTGCCACAAAGTGTGTCCAAGCAATATACCCTTGACGAGAAGTTTTTCTCCATTGCCACCATTGCCAACATTCTTGATCTAGATGGATAACACCATACCGGAGTTTTTCCAAGTCATTTGTAATTCCATATAAAGAGAAATAATGTTCCATTTGGGTTACCCAACCAGTGGGGTTTGAGCCATCAAATTTGGTCACATCCACCCGCTGAAGGCGTAGGTCACGTTGAAAGTGATGGTTCTGAAAGTTATGGGAATGAGAGGAATGTTCACCTTCAGTATGTGGAGGTGAGGAAGAGGAAGGGTTATCTGTAGGGATATGCAGTTTGGTGCAGAGTGTCGAAAATATAGATTCAGGCTGGGTGGTGAGGTCTTGTTTGATTTCCTGCATTGAGGACTGCATGGTTGTATTGATGGCGACAACATTGGCACTGAGTTGTTTCACTTCTTGTTGGGTCTCGATGAGACTAGATTGCAAGGTGTTGAAGCGAGCTTCCAAGTCTTGGCTACGGGTATGGGCCATGAGGATGGGGGAACTGAAAAGGAGCAGGTGGGGTCAATTTTTTTTTTTTTCCGAAAAATGATATGTATGAATGTGATAAGGGCAAAGAGATGAATCCAATGGAATAGGTCTCAAATAATGGTGAAAAAATTTCCAGACTTTTTTTTTTTACACCTGCGGAGTTATACTCCGGTTTGAAGAATATTGCAGAGAGGAAATGCCCAAATGTTTAACCAGAAAGAAATGTGTATTTACTTGGCAACCCAAACATAGTTCTACAGACAAGGGTTAGGTATTCAAGGGTTCTACAGACAATGGTTACTTGTCTGTTTTAATTTGTTTATGTTTATGTCCCCAAGGGTTAGGTATTCAAGGGTTCTATAGACAAGGGTTTGCCCTATGCTATAGCTCTCTGATATATGTGCAGGGTCCAACAGTAGTACTCGACCCAATATCTCAGGGCACTAACTCAGGAGGATAGACCGTACCCTTAGCCGTACTACCCGACTACCTAGGTACTAGAGAGTATCTTCTCGACTGTTGTTCTCGATGGCACTATAGCAGTCAGGCAGCCGATCGGTTCATCTAAAGAGGGCTTCAAGAAATCTAGGTTGATTTGTACACATGTGTTGTCTTATGTGCTACCACTCGAAGGGGTACCAAAAGGGGTTACAAGGGTGGCCAACAAATGTGCCCTTAAGAACCACTTGTATTTCCTACATGTATGAATCCCTCAACCGTGGGTTTATGTGCATAACGACAGATCTTTGTGGCTTAAAGATGCCGGAATACGTCTCTACACTGGAAAAAAAATTTACCCACAATTTCTGCCAAGGAAAGTGCTTTGATACCACTTGTAAAATACCAGATATAAAAAGTATGCAGAACATAAATAAAATGCTAGAAATGGAAGAATAACAACACTATAACCAAAATAATCACCACAATAACACTGAAATGATATAAGAATAACAACAGAAATAACACTTTGATTCTGAGAGCAATGTTCATGGGCCTCTTCGAGGGGGGAACCTCCAGTTGAGCATATCTCTATTACAATAATCTCCAAGCTAGGGTTCTCATACCCTCAACTCCTATTTATACTAAATATCTCTATCAAAAGAAGCATCTAGAGGAAGATCTTTCTAGAAGCGGAAGCTTCTATTAGGTCTTCTTACATTCGAATTATTCTATTTTATTGCAAGGCCTTATTAATATTGACCTTTATTAGATTCGAATATATTATTCTACCTATGTGCGGGTTAGGACCCTAACAAATGTCTTGAAAGGATCCCCTGCTCTGTCATCTCTCTTTACTTCCGCCATGGGAGGTCGCTTGGGTTGGTGAGAGTGGTTGTACTTAAGCGAATCTGTCTCAAGGCACAACTCTCTATACCCTAACCTTGTCGAGGAATTTATCTGAGAAACAAAAAGGAGTAGACTACTCTGATACCACTGATTTGAATTATGCTAAGAATGAAATGAGACAAAAACAAAAATATAGCAGAGAACGCAGAAATAAAGTGAAACTCAACTTCTATTAATGAATAAGATAGAAAAACATTGTAGAACACAAATTGGCAGAATGGGGTAGCTTATCTTTGAAAAGAAAGAGATGTTTGGCTATGCTTCATTCGCAACAAGATTTACATCACACTCCATTGCATGCTTAAAGGGCCTCCTTCACCTCAATTATATATGAGAGAGTGAGAGGAGACCAATTCCCATGATGCATGTGGGATAAATTGGTCTAAGTTTATAAAATTCCATAGGCATGTAAAACACTAGTACTTCCCGATCAATCACCTATCCCAATAATACTCTATCCCAAGTTTGCTAAACTGCGGAGTTCTAATGGGATATTCCAGTGCATTAACACTATGTTGTAGTCATGTACATAAGACCACTAGGAAATAATTACATGATGTACTGTAATTAACAAATGAAGATGGTATTACATTCCATTCCCCATCAAAAGGGTGAATATCATAGTTTATCAAAACCATAGGCTCGAAATGTTGATTCTGTGGAAAAGGTGGATGGCCACCGAGATCCACCTGGATCATGGGAGCTCAAGAAGTTGGTGTTTCATGAGGTACACAATGCTCCCGATTCTGATAATCAAAGATACCAAAGTATGTATGTGAGCATGAACAAAGGATATTATTGTCTTGGACTCAAGGACAATACGATCGATTATGTGTCCAAGAGTTTTGATTGTACAAGAATCAAGGTTGACCATCAATATTCTATAGGAAAGTTGAATATGTTGAGCATCATAAATTGGAAATGGGAAGAGGTCACTATGGATTTTATCACCATACTATCAAGAATAACCAAAATCAATGATTATATCTTCATGGTGGTGCACTAGGGGTGAAAGTATCTCACTTATTTCTAATGAAGACTACTCATTGAGTGGGAGATATTACTTAAATGGAGTTCCAAAGATAATTGTGTTTGACATGGATCCAAAGTTTACTTTTAAATTTTGGAAAACATTGTTTTAAGAATTGGATACTAAATTGAACTTGTGTACAACATATTATCTAAACACCAATGGTCAAACATAAGAGACAACCATGGATTGGAAGATATGCTTCACATGTATATGATGAACCAATAGAGGAGTTGGTAGGATTGTCTTTCTCTTGTAGAGTTTGCTATGGAAGGCATACTAAAAGTGCAATACACCGATAAGTTTTGGTGGTAAGGATAACCCAATGAAATGTAACTTTGGAAGAGATGGAAGGCATACTAAAATAGGTACATCATTATATGAAAAGCGCATGAGGCATACAAAAAAACTACGTGGAGAAGAAAATGACATAAAGGAAACTCAAGGTTGGTGAGAAAGTGTTTCTTAGAGTGAAGTTGATCTGGATTTTATGAGCATAATGAAATGAATATGGATCTATATTATTAACATAGAGATACAATGAACAATAACAAAGATACACTAAAACTTGGCTTCTATTCAATAAAGAAATATCCAGAAATTGTAAAATGCAGACTGAAACAAGCTTGCTAGAATGGTGGCGGATTATCTCTAAGAAGAGATGTGACGACTATGGTCATTCAAAAGAAGATGAGTACAATGAGGCTCCAAAGGAATTTTTACATCAAACATGAATTACAAAACCATAGACATCCAAAAATCTAAACCTAGGAGATGAAGCACCAAAAGTCATGTGGGCCCCGTTGTGGTAAGTTGGTACATTAACTTCCTGAGGTCGTTGTTACCCATGATTTTGGTCGTCATGATGATGTATTGATGATGGTGTACTCAGGCTCTTCATGAGAACTTTCTCCTAAGAAAAGTTACATTCATCTCTTCCTAGAAAACTCATTTTTGAAGAAGGTTCGCATGCTGCTAGTACATTTTGCTGTAAGAATGACCCATTCTTGCAGGCTGCCTTAAGCCAGGGTGCGAACTTCTCGCACTGTGTTGAATATCTAGGGTGCAAACTCTTCCTAAAGCAAGGAAAACGATGAATTCTCGATGCTTCTAGAAGGGAATCTTCTAGAAGAATGAGTTGGCATTCGAATGGTTATCCTAGTACTAGATTCCTTGATATTTTGGGATCATTCTTATCCAAGTAACTAATTCATTCTCTCCTATATATTGAGGGAATTCTCATGGAAAATGTTAAGCAAGATTCATTGGAGAATTGGTGAAAGAATTGTGTGAAGGACTTAGCATTGAACAACAGCTTGAAGACTCTAGCAAGTCTATCAAGAGGATTTGATCTTCTTCATGCAAGGATTGAGCAAGTGTGTGTGTTGGAGCCAAGAGCCATTGAAAGGAAGTTTGCGACATCAAGGCTTAGGTTGTAATCTTTACTTTCCATTAATATGATACAGTGGCATGTCCCTTTCCCATAAAGTTATTTCCACTTTATTGTGTAATTCCTTGATCATACACATAGGTTAACTGTTGAATATATTGTGCGATCTTCACTTTGGTTGGTTTGTGTTGTCTTGGTCTTGACTGCATGAGAGCACTGGAGAGAAGCAGGAGAAACAAAGACCATAGGAAGCGATAATAAGGTATGTTATTTGTTCTTGCCTCCTAGTTAATTCAATGGTCAAAACCTAGGGAAAGAGTCATGTCCTGTCTTGTTTTGTTCTAGATCCAGGTGGATCTAGGGAGATCAGTTAGTGTCCGCACCTACCGATTAGTCCGATAACAAAATTGGCGACTCCACTGGGGAAAATCCCATTTTCTTTGTGGCTTTTGGTATTTTTCTATGGCCATTTTCTCTTGTTTTACTTTTCTCCTTTCCTATCAATCTCTGAGTCTTCAAGATATCCTGATAGACCCTCTGGGTCCAGAGATCTTTTTAAATTTTGCTTCATTTTCCAAAAATTTGACTAGTTTCAGAGGTTCTCGCACTGCACTTCACTGTAGCCTGTGAGAATCCATAGGGTTCACATTCTTCCTTTAGGTTTCAGTGCGAGCTTCTCGCACCCTACTCAAGGGCCACCTGCGAGAATGCCTAATTCTCGCACTGTGTAATATTACCAGCCTGCGAACTCATTTTTTCACAATTTTGGATTTGAACTTTGGCATCTTTAACTGCCTAGGTCAGTCCAGGTGCCCTTATAAGAGCTTCTTGGACCATTGATTGATGTCTTTCTTGTCTTCGTTTGCGTGCATGAACAATCTTAGGATTTCAAGGCTCTTCTTGTCACTTTTGTCTTGACTTTCGTTTCTTGACTTTTCTTGGCAACACCATTCTCTCTGATTTCAGAATCTGAATGTGTTTGATTAGTTAAGGACCGGTGATCAGTTGAAAGTTGAGTTTTCTTGGTCTTTATCATTTGCTTATTGTTTGAAAGATCATTTTTCTTATGCACTTGAAAAAACTATATTGGTTTGCTCGTTATTTTTGTTTTCATTGAAAGAGTGGATTGGGTGTTTATCATTGTTTGTTCAGTGGTTTTTGATTTTCTATACTCTCATTGACATAGTGAGGGTCCTTTTTGAAAAGTGAACAAAAGTTTTTCTTTCAAAAAATATTTTTTGTCTTTGAAAACATTGAAAATCAATTGTTGAAATTGTTGAAAAAGAAGCAATAGAGAATTGTTATTGATGCGTGATTTGTTGCATTTGCATTTTAAAGGAAATTTTGCATTGTAGTTCAAGGTTGATCTGGAAAACTTTCTCTTTCCCTCCCATACATAGGATTCATTGAACGAAAAGTGATATATTTCATTCTCATCCATGCATTGTTGGTTCAAGAGTCATACAACATAAGTTTAATTTTCGTTTCCTTTGAGTAAACAACAACTTTTAATAACACTGCGTAATCATAAAATTTAACTAGTAACTCTTTTTCTAGGGCTCTTTTACACCAAAATTTAGCTAGGCTAACGCTTTGGAGTAGGAAGAGAGATACACTCTCCAAAAGCACAAAACACACAATAGCATCTTGTGTTAGGGAGTGTTAAATTCCATTTGCAACATCCTTTCTTGGGAAGCCCTTCTCACACAAGGGTCAAACACGAGGTCACATTGATATTGGCAGAGTTACTCACCCTGCTTTGTTGATATTAGTGTAGAGATTGCACGTATTATGGGGATCACTTGAAGGTATACCCACAATGATGAGTGGAAGCCTTTTGAGTTGATTTCGGGCTAGATACCCTGCCCTTACATGTGGATCGGACTGTTGACTGTCCCCCTAGGCTTTATTGTTGTTGGTGGTGACCTTAGTGACCTATCTCTCTAGGTTCTTACCCGAGGTGACTGTGGAGGGGAAAGTCTTCACGGTACCTGTAATTGACGTTGACCAAACTCACTCGGGCTCCTTGGAGGGTATACCCATGATTATGTGTGGGAGCTTGCACTAGGGTGTAAGTCCGTTAAGCAGGTCGTCAGCATAACTTTTCCACCCTAGCCCAGCCCCTTCTTGTCTCGTTGTTGTGACGTTGGATTTCATCACCAACTAGTGGCTTCAGAATTAGAAGGTCTTGTTTGCTTGGTGTTGCTTCCTAGATTTTGTTTACTAGCGCGTGTTGTTTGTTTCTCGAAGTCGACCATAGGATTTTCTTCACGAAGTTTGTCACTTGTTTACAATAGCTCCTCCACGTCATTCACGTAGAATGCAGGGTTTATCTCCAGAGCATCTGGAAGGTTCGCAACCCTTGCCTACAAGCACACCTGGAGGCTCTCCTCGACAAGGTGAAGTCACAGTCGTCACCACACCACAAGTGAAATAAACTGAATCTCTAGAATGTTTTCGCATTACAAATACTCGAGAGGAATTTCGAATTCACCCTGATTCTGAGAGACTTTTTATGCGAACAAACTCTTCCGAAGACTTAATTGTTGTGTATTCCGGATCTCCGACTGGACCTGGGGACCAATATCCTTTTTGGTCTACGAGCATTTTTCGGCGAGACCTTTTTGGTCCAGGTTCACCTGTGATTTCCGAGATCAAACCCCCTATGATTTATGAAATCTCTGATATAGAGACAGTACCGGTGACTACCACATATCACTTTACCGTACCTGCCGAAATGGCCCATCTTACAGCTACTACGAGTGTTCCAACTAAGTTAACTGCGGTTAGTCTTTCTCCCATCAACACACCACGAACACCCAACGTCGCTCCAACACTACCACCTGGATACTGTGCATTGAATGCTTCCATTCCTACTCCTGCGCAAACCCCATCTAGCTCTCCTAGTAGTCCTTCTTCTTCTGGGCACTTTCTTCCTGGTTTTGTCCCAACACTCCCTCGATTTCCTTTTGGAGGACCTTCTTCGTCTTCTTCTGGAAATCCTAATCCTAGTGGCGCTACTCTGTCATTCACTCCAACTTATCAGTTTCCGGTTAGTGGACAATCTCATCAAGGTAGTATAACTCAACCTCCTCTCAGTTGGCAACTTCCAATTGGAACACCACCTTCGATGGGAGGACTGACCCCACCTTATGGGAAAAACATACCTCCGTCTTTGGCCTAGTATTGGAATCAGTTGATACAAAATCCTCCTCAATCGACTGGGGGGAAACAGTTTCCAGTTGCGTCCATAACACCCCCTAGCATGGGCCAACCATATCCAGGTTCGTTCAATCCCATTTGGGGGGCGAATGCTCAAACTCAAGCCCCTGTTCCAGGGTATAATCCGATGAGCTACTATCATGTCCAACCACCACCAAATATGCCTGGGTCTTCACATTATATGCAGACTGCTTATGGTCCTACTGGTTTGCCGATAGGGATTCCTCCCCAAAGCCACCAGTACCCGCAGGTGAATCGACAGTTACCCTTTCTCGCCACTTTGGATTTTCCAGATTTGTCATGGATTTTAAATGATCCTATTTGTCACTCTCCCCAATGGCCTGCTATTCCAGCCAAGCTTCCATCGGACATTCCTAAATTCGACGACAAAGTGGGAGAGGACCCCAACAATCACGTTATGAATTTTCACCTATGGTGTTCATCCAACTCATTGATGGATGACTCTATTCATTTACGTATTTTTCAACGAACCCTTACTGGTTCTGCTGTGAAGTGGTATATTGAATTGCCATGAGGTTTCTTCTCTGATTTCAACACCTTAGCTATGGATTTCCTTACGCATTACCAGTTACCGATCCGTTATGATATGGGGATCAAGATTTTGACTTCCTTCAAACAGACTAAAGGCACTCATATATCTGATCACATCCATGAGTGGTGAAGGAGACGACGTCTCATTAAACTTGAGCTTCCCGATCAGTTACTGGCAGAATGGTTTACAAAATCATTTGTGAATGAAATCGGTAAGGACATTGCCATGGGTGGCGTAGTCATGGAAGAGCAGGCTATAAGTCGTGCTCAGTATCTTGACCTCGTTTATTCACAAACGAGAACCCTTTACGATTTACTACCTGAATTACCTCGTCCTAATACTTCCAGTCATTCAACTACTCCCCCTGCCTCGCATGCGGCTGACGGTGTGATTGGTACTGCCCAAGCCCAATCACCTTCTGTTTCAAGCACAAACCCTAAATCTGCTTCTTCTAATGTTCAAAATGCTCCATCTCCTGCCACTCCCATTGGAAAAACTTCTGAGGTAAATGCAGTCCAATCTACCCCTTCCCGTAAGAACAAATCTAAAAAGGGGAGAGGCAAGAATAAGGAGGGAAAAAATAATTCTCAAGCAGATCCAACAAAAACTACTCCTGTTGATGACCGGGATAAGCGCAAACCAAGATACCCTTGCCTTATCTGTGGTGATGATCACTACACAAAGGATTGTCCACGACGTGCCGAGGTCACTAAGTTCCTTCATGGAGCTCCAAAACCACCTGCACCGGCTGTCTTTTCCCAACCCTTCCCGTCTCAACAACAGGCTCAGTTGGTCATTCACGAGCAACCCTCCTCTTCTACAACATCATATGTTTTGATGTGCACTGGTGATTCTAAGAAGAACAACGTTGCACTCACTACTCGAGCCAAAGATTATTCTCCCTCTAAGGAGAAGGTTGACGATTTACCCCCTTCTTTGGTACAACCCTCTCCCGCGACTCCACCTACTAACGGTCCTCTTCATCTCGAACGACCGAGCCTCGACATAGTTCTGTGACCCCCCCCAAAGGGTGTCATTCAGAAATCGGCTTTCAATCTTCATGCTCGTGCAGCCCAGAACTACAACATTGTTGAAGATCTGGCCCAAGCACCTTCTACGATGTCAGCCCTTGAAGTCCTTCAAACTTGTCCCACACAACGGAAGACACTGTTGAAAGCTATCAGTGGAATTGACCCGACGGACACGAATTTAATTGTCTTTGACTTGGACGATCACATTCATAGGTTACCCTCTCAACTTGCATTCCAAATCCAAGTTGTTGTTTCTGATAAGAACATTTGTCGAACCGTTATCGACGAGGGTGCCTCGACGTGTGTCATGTCTTTTGCTTGCTGGAAAGCCATTGGCTCTCCTTCTTTGAATGAATCACAAAACACTCTTAAAGCCTTCAATGGCTCTGGTTTTAAGCCCTACGGTGTTCTTCCTTCGTTGCCCATCACATTAGAAGGTAAAACGGTCCAAGTCAAAGTGGAAGTCTCTAACACTCCCCTTGATTATAATCTTTTGCTTGGCCGTAGCTGGATCGATTCCATGCACGTCGTTGTGTCGACACTTTTCTGCGTAGTACGTTTTCCTCATCAAGGAAAGGTTGTTACCGTCGACCAACTTGCCTTCTTCAAAATTGATACCCGTACTGGCAACGTACTGTTTATTGCTAAGACCCCCCCGGGTTATGAGAATGTCGGTGTAGGCCTTCTAAAGGACTCCTCGTTAATGGGTACTTTCCCCATTCCACCGCTCGATGTTCCATGCTCATATATTGCTTCTATCAACATGATCTCCACTTTTCCTCACAAACTTTCTGCGTCTCACGACCCTTAGATAGTCCCTGACCTTGGAGATCATATCCGTTTCGACGACATAATGTCGTTAAGTCTGGTTGAATCTGCCTATCAGTCCATTCAATTGGCAACACCTTCTACCCCCTCTCTTGATGAGTTGTCTCCCAATCCTTTTCATGTTATTTCTCCCACTGACGAGATGATCATGTCTGTCCTGGAGGACACCCCTTGGGACGTTGGACATCATCGTTCCATCCTCTTTCTGGAGCAACATACTCTTGAGAAATACCAATGGATTTCGAATCTGTTGACTGTTGTCGTCATCTCAACCGTTCCCGAGTCTATGCACGATGTGTTTGCTGAAGGGAACTTAAGTAATATCTCACCCACGATTCCCATTGACATCTCCGTTAAACCTAGAATTGTCGAAAATGTCCATATTGGAGCTTCATGTTCCCCTAACGAAATCGTCACCTATACGTCCCTGTTCAAAGAGTTTTGTGACATATTCGCCTAGAGCTATGAAGAAATGTCAGGTATCGACCCTGAGATTGTGATACATGAGATAAAGACATATCCTGACGCTAAACCCGTCCGGCAACGCCTTCGTCCAGTTCACCCACGTAAAGCGGCTGCTATCAAGCTCGAAGTCGAGAAACTTCTGAAAGCCGACTTTATTTATCTGGTGGCTCTCACAGACTGGGTTTCCAAGCTTGTCTCGATTGACAACAAACAAGGTACAATTCGTGTATGTGTTGATTATAGGGATATCAATAAAGCTTGTCCAAAAGACAACTTTCCTACCTCTTTTGTCGATCAGATTGTCGATGACTGCACTGGAAGTGAAATCTTCTCCCTCATGGATGGTTTCTTTGGCTATAATCAAATCAACATCATTCCCGAGGATCAACATAAGACTGCTTTTATTTGTCCTTTGGGTACTTTTGCCTATCGGAAACTTCCTTTCGGTCTCAAGAACGCTGGCGCCACTTTTCAATGCGCTATGTCTTATGCTTTCATGATATAAAGCATATCTTTCAACCCTATTTGGATGATTTACCCGCTCATTCTATGCGCAGAGTCGATCACCCAACCCACCTTCGGGCCATTTTCGTTTGTTGTCGGTTCTACCGTATACATTTAAATCCTCATAAGTGCGTTTTATGTGTAGAATCCGGTCGTCTTCTAGGTTTTATCGTTTCACTTCAAGGGATTCGGGTGGATCCTTTGAAGGTTGAGGCGATCCTTAATCTCCCTCTTCCTTCTACACTTTGCCAGTTGCAAAGTTTGCAGGGGAAGACAAACTTTCTTCATCGTTTTATCCCAAATTATGCCAAGATAACTTGTGGATTTACGCGACTATTAAAGAAGGATTCAGAGTTCGTCTGGGATACCATTGCCAAAAATGATTTTGAAGCTTTGAAGTTGTCCCTGACGTGAGCTCCGCTTCTTTTTCCCCTTGATTACAGTCGCGATTATTTCCTTTACCTTGCTGCATCCAATTACACCATTGGCATGGTTCTGATCCAAGAGGATGATGCTCACGACAAACATGTTATTTACTACTTGAGTTGAAGTCTCACACCGACTGAAATCAAGAATCAACATGTTGAGAAACTGGCCTTGGCTGTCGTCCAAGCCGTCCAACGCTTCCGACACTATATCCTCTCACACAAGACTACAGTGATTTCACATTGCAACCCTATGCAACACATTTTGACACGTCAATTGCTAGGGGGAAAATACTCCAAATGGATTGTGATACTCCAGGAGTTTGACTTGGAATTCGAACGCGTCAAGTCCAAGAAATCCTTAGTCTTTGCTGAGTTGATATGCGACTTTCCCCATTCTGCAACAGAAAATGTAGCAGCAGATTCATTACCCGGTGAATCTCTTTTCCTTATTAGCACTGATGATCTTTGGTATGGGGATATCATTATATATCTCCAAACCCAGAATTTTTGGCCAATTTTGTCTAGTACTGAATGACGTCGCATATGCTATCAAGCTCGTTAATACATTATACTTGGGGATACTCTATCGTCGGGGGATTGACTTTGTTTTTCGACGTTGTCTAACATTCAACGAAGCCGAGAAAGCTCTGAATGACTGCCATTCCAGAGCATGTGGTGGTCACATGTCTGGGTATGCTACTTCCCAAAAGATTTTATGCGCATGGTATTTTTGGTCTTCTTTGTTTAATGACTGCATTATCGCTGTTCAGAAATGTCATGCTTGCCAGACCTATAATCAGAAGATTCGGTCACATCCTGCTCCTCTTCACCCGGTAGTCTCAGTTGGTCCCTTTGAAAAATGGGGCATCGATTTCATGACATGTCACCCTCACTCAGCCGAGGGGCATGGTTACATTATTATAACCGTTGATTACTTTACGAAATGGGTCGAGGCGATGCCGACATTTGACAACACTAGAAAGACTGTAGCCTTATTTCTTTTTAATCACGTCATAGCTCGTTTTGGTGTTCCCCAAGCTATCATCACTGATAACGGTAGTCACTTTAGGAATTTTATGATGTCCTAACTTACTGAGAAGTTGGGTCTTCGCCATGATAACTCAACACTCTATTATCCACAAGCCAATGGCCAGGTCGAAGAAATCAACAAAGTTCTCATAACTATGATTCGACGAATGATAGGGATTTATAAAACAAGTTGGCACACAATGTTGTTTTCAGCATTGTGGGCGTACCGAACATCCGTCAAGTCTGCCATTGGGTTTACACCTTTTCGGTTAGTCTATGGTGTGGAAGCCATTCTCCCTATCGAATGCGAGATACCCTCTTTAAAACTAGTTGTTGAACTCCTACCCAACACTTCTGCTGCACTTCTGCTGAGGAAGAACGTCTTTTGTACTTTATGCAATTAGACAAAACTCGAGGTGATGCCACCCTAGTCATAGAAGCTCAGAAAAAGCGTGTCAAGGCCCAATACGACAAGCATGTCAAGCCTCACATTTTCTCCGAAGGTGATCTTGTTCTTCTTTATGAACAAGATCGAGATATGTTAGGAGCTAGGAAATTCAAACTCATGTGGCGAGGTCCTTATATCGTTCGACAAGTTTTGGAAAAAGGAGCTTATGAGTTGGTAGATTACGATGGTATCCCTTTGAGTGAACCCAAGAATGGGTTGTACTTGAAGAAGTACTATGCATAAAGTCATCTGTGCACAAGTACTTGTATTTTTAATGTATCATATTTTTTGTGTGTTACTATAGTTTTCTTTTGTCGTTATCTGGTCTCTACCCTTATCTGACGTTGTGTTTGATTTCCAGATGTCAGAGTCTTTGCTACCCTATATTGGCTTCGTTGATGGCGCTAGTCATAGTACTCATAACCTTGCTTCCATTGCGTGGGCAATTTACGCCCCTACAAACGAACTTGTCTCCTTATGAGGTGTGTGTCTCGACTGTGCGACCAACAACATTGCAGAGTATAGCGCTGTTATTGAATTATTGGTTGATGCTATCTCGCTCAGAATTCGTCATTTGGTTGTGTGACTTGATTCACAGCTTATAGTACTACAATTAAGTAATTTTTATACTATCCGAAGTTCTACTTTGTTACGGGTGTATTTTCGAATTCGCCTCTTGGAACGTTATTTTGATTACATTGAATATCAACATATTCCTAGATGTCTAAATACATTAACAGATGCATTGGCTAATTATGTATTAGACAGACATTTGAGTCATTTATAAATCAATCACATCAATGTTCACACAACACATGATAAACCGTTAGAATCCGTCTGTATATATAATGATCAAAAGAGTTTTTTACAAAAAAATTTGTCCGAAGACCAAAATATCAAAATCTGAAGCTCATAGCTTCTACAAAGTGACATCATGGATGACGTTCACGGTAACACACGACTGCCCGAGCAACCCTACAGAGCAGTCGACTCATGGATGCTGATACTCCTATAGTATGACGTTGGTCGCGTCGTGGAACCTCTTCTAGAGGCATGTCTGGAATATCTGCAGTCAAGCCCTCCAGATTTTGTTCCACCACCTAATAATCCTCAGCATATTGTGGTGCTGCCGCTACCTCTCCTCGTTGTTGAATGGGAGAAGTACCAGGAGGTCGGTAAGGTCCAACATTTGTGTTATCAACAAACGATTTTGTATTAGTCTTTGGATGAACATATAAAACAAAAAACATTTGAATATGATAAAATTCAAAAACATTTAAAAAGAGAAAATGTGTGTACTTCTTACCAAGGTCCCCCCACTAAGCATCCTCTGGCAGTACTAAATCTAGATCTCCTCGGAAATCCAAGCCGACATAAGCATAATCATCAACCATTAACAGTTGTGGTTGAAGCCAGTCAAAGAAAGTATCATCATACTTGATGATCGGTCCTGCTATGTGCCTGGCCATGAGCCGACACCATCTCAACATCCTTGGATCCCTGGGAGCCGGTATATTCCACTCAACCTGCAGCCTTAGTAATGGGACCCTCTCCAGAAATAAGGAGACCAACAAAGATCCGTACCTGAATTGCTTCAGGTCACCTCTTCTACATTTGGTCAACTGCTTTTTTATACTACGAAGCATAACATCTGCCCAGTTGAACACCCGAGGCTCAGTACACTCAATAGCATACTGGAAGTAACTCTATAACGCCATGTGAGGAGTAGAACTCCTAGCCATCCGAGCTATGGTGAATAGGATAGTATGGAGGGTCAAGTCTTATGCCCCCCATATAACTACTTTTCCTTTCTTTCTCTCAGCCTTAGGAACGCAGTGTAAACGACATTACTCACTCATCTTTAGCCCACCACCTCTGCTACCAGTCAGGCTCACATAGTACCCCCACCGTGACAATCCCGTAAAAAAAAAAAATTCTTCAATATCTAAGGACAGTGTGTGGACCCCCACATGAAATACCTACTGATCAGGGTCCCACATATGCACCATGTACTCTAACAACCTGACTCGGGCCTTCATGCCCGGGATACGAAAGTATTTCAAGAGCCCACAGTTTCTCAAAGCAGCAATAGTAGGTGGATGATTTTCGACATTTTCATTTTCTTCTTCGTGCTCCCTTTCATGCCATTCAAGCACCATTTTGATGGCCTATTACCTGCATAAGAGGCACAATAAGAAGTTTAACAACTTTTTTCATGAGTTCATTCTCTTTCATTGGTTAAATTTAAAAAAAAAAATTGAGCTTTGCGATTCTCGCAAGTGCCTTGTGTACACAGTGCGAGAACCTCGTAGGCTGCCTTAGGGTCACCTGCGAGAATGCCCCATTCTCGCAGGTCCCGTGTAGCCTGCCTGTGAGAATGGCAGTGCGCAAGTAGGTCTTGGAAAATCAAATGAAAAATGACATTTTAACCAATGAAATTGCAAATTTAAACCATGAAAATGTTAAGCACAAAGAGCCTACCTCACTGTCGCTGATGGCTCGCTAAATGGACGCTCGTAACTCCCGCAATCTGACGCTGAACTTTGAGAAAAAAAGAGGGGTTTTTGAGCTCAAATAGTGGAAAGGTAAAAATGATATGGTAAAAAGAGTATTTACTCCTTTTTTATTTACTTTTACTATGTCATTTGGTTTTTTATGATTATTTTTCTATTAAACCCTAATCCCTAATGTCATTTTAAGTGTAAATTTTGTAGGCGTAATGACTTTGATGGTCAAATACAGGGATGCGAACATGTTTTTCTTTGACATCGCGTGTTTTTGATTGTTTTTTTATGGTTTTTTGTATAAAACCTCGAGCATGGTATTTGTCCATTCTTGCGCTCGCTAATACATGAGAACACGATTGAACATACTTTTATCACTTTTTCGGGCTCAACAAGGTTATACGAAAAATGAACCCCCCTGGAGTCCTCTTTAAGCTCTTTTTAGACTCTCTAAACATGAAAAGATAGCCAAGCGATCTTGCTATTTTCATGCTTGATAAAGTATTTGAAGTAAGCGTCTGGTGAGCGATAATTTATCTCTTTTTCAGTCTCATCCAGACTATTTTACGAAAAAGGAACTGAGAGAGTTCTCTTTTAAGTGTTTTTTCAAACTCTATAATCATGAAAAACCTTCGAGTTTTCTATCTCTAGACTCGTTAAACAAACATTGACAGATCCGTAATGGGACCAAACCACTCCTTCTTAGGATTCGTTAAACATACTCCGAGGGACTCGTCTGAAGGATGAGCTTATATTAACAAGCATATGTTATCCTCCTCAAGCTTGCGTAAAAATAAAGAGGTACTCGCCAGAAATGGTGGGGGAAAATTTGGGAAAGGGATATGTTTTCATCTTCGTATTGATCGACAGTAAGTGTCGCTCTTGAACATGACACCCCCTATTCATCATTTGAAGTCAGTTTGGGAAATCCATTTGTCTCTCATTCGATGTGATACAAGGTCATTCCCCGTGTCGTCTTTGAGTCAATGCTGCCAAATCATTGGTCGTGTCGTTCATATGTTCAAGAGAAGTCCATCTGAAACCTATATTGAGTCGACCATCTGTAGTTGTCCATTCTCTCCGTGTCGGCCTTCCCTATGTCTGGTTCAATTTGCATAATACTCTGTTTCACCTTCAAAATCTGTTACTCATTTTGTGTCATTGATGGGGGATACATCAAGGCCCTCCTGTGACGAGTTTTTTTCCGTCGACTTCAGTTCATTATCCAGAATCAAGACTTAGAAATTATTTGGTACCTTGGAGATTGCATGCCTCAATGGCAGGTTTCCTCGCTTTCGACAGTGGGTTCACATCATTGACCCCTGATCGAAAGATTCCATCGGATGTTCGACTTCAACTCATTTATTCACACTCGATGGATTGTACCAGGGTACCTTGGGAGTCATTGACATCAATGGTGATTTCCCTCGCACTTGTTAACAGTTTCATCAATGACCGGTAATCAAGTGGTTTCTGCCATGTTCGACTTCAACACATGTAATCACATGGTTAGATTCGTACTTTGGGCGACGAGATTGGAGACCCTGGATATCATCTCTGTGATCCAGGTTGCGATGGAGTATGTATAATTTCGACACATAGATCCACTGTGTATGTCTCATGGCTATGTCATCTTAATTTGAAATTTCTCGCATAGATCCATAGTGTATTCCTGGTGGCTATTCTATATTTTAACGGTATGGATCCACAGTGTATGATTGATGGCCATGACCTATGTCTATAATGTCATCAATCTATGATCTGAGTATGGGAATGCCTACCTCAGAATTGGTATATATGATATTCTGCAGATGCTTGGTTGTTCGCAAGTTTTCGATTAGGTGTGCTCCTGGTTTCTAACACACACATGCAGTTTACAAAGTCTTTCAACTGGCTCTGGTTCCAACCTCATACTTTGGGGGGAATTCTGTTACCCATGATTTTGGTCATCATAATGATGTATTGATGATGGTGTACTCAGGCTCTTCATGAGAACTTTCTCTTGAGAAAAGTTACTTTCATCTCTTCCCAGAAAACTCATTTTTGAAGAAGGTTCGCAGGCTGCTAGTACATTTGGCTACGAGAATGACCCATTCTCGTAGGCTTCCTTAAACCAGGGTGCGAACTTCTCACACTGTGTTGAATAGCTAGGGTGCGAACTCTTCCTAAAGCAAGGAAAAATATGAATTATCGATGCTTCTAGAAGGGAATCTTCTACAAGAATGAGTTGGCATTCGAATGGTTATCCTAGTACTGGATTCCATGATATTTTGGGATCATTATTATCCAAGTAACTAATTCATTTTCTCCTATATATTGAGGGAATTCTCATGGAAAAGGTTAAGCAAGATTCATTGGATAATTTGTGAAAGAATTGTGTGAAAGACTTAGCATTGAATAACAGCTTGAAGACTCTAGCAAGTCTATCAAGAGGATTTGATCTTCTTCATGCAAGGATTGAGCAAGTGTGTGTGTCGGAGCCAAGAGCCATCGAAAGGAAGTTTGCAACATCAAGGCTCAGGTTGTAATCTTTACTTTCCATTAATATGATACAGTGGCATGTCCCTTTCCCATAAAGATATTTCCACTTTATTGTGTAATTCCTTGATCATACACATAGGTTAATTGTTGAATATATTGTGCAATCTTCACTTTGGTTGGTTTGTGTTGTCTTGGTCTCGACTGCATGAGATCACTAGAGTGAAGCAGGAGCAACAAAGACCATAGGAAGCGATAATAAGGTATGTTATTTGTTATTGCCTCCTAGTTAATTCAATGGTCAAAACCTAGGGAAAGAGTCATGTCCTGTCTTGCTTTGTTCTAGATCTAGGTGGATCTAGGGAGATCAGTTAGTGTCTGCACCTACCAATTAGTTTGATAACAGTCGTAACTTTTGCATACGATATTCATTTTAGGCACATGATATCCCGTTGGAAAATTCTATCCGAGGACTACACATTATTCTATAACACTCTAAATTTGTCTATAATGTGATTATTGCAGGCCCAAAAAAAATTTTTTAGGGCCTCAAAACAACCCCGAAAAGCTAGAAAAAAACTGCCAAGATGAAAACTGAAACCGCCAACATGACATCTGTATGTAAGCCAGTTGGAATAGGTGGTTAGAAACCGATATCCACCTAGATCAATCCTTCCCCCTTAGGAAGAAATGTTCTCCATTGCGTTAATTTCCCCCATCAGATGAGGAAATTTCTCTTGAATTTGGCCCCGGGTGAGCCACTTGCCTTGGTGCAGGAGATGCCCTGCTTTGACAACACAATAAAGCTTAAACTTCTATTGGAGAGTACCCTTGACCTATGTGTCCATCATTTAATCAGTGGATGCATGTTCCATGCTATAAGGGTTGAGATCTGTCACTGTCAACTTTTATGCTACCTCAGAGGTGTCCAATGATGATGGAAAGTATGGTCGAAAGAGGTCCACATTAAACACTGGGTGCAAGCCAAGGAAGGGGGGAATGTTGAGCTCAAAAGAATAATCACCCACAACCTTGATGATGGTATAAGGTACATATCATAGTGGACAAATCTTCTGATGGGGTCGTGTAAGGCGTTCTTTCTACAAGTGCAACCAAACATTATCTCCCACCTTAAACTTGTGTGGCACCCGATGTTGATCATGGCACTTGGCATTGGAATTCTAAAAAATATCCTGAACTTGTTGGTGGATGTGTTGGATTAAACTCAATGAACTAGGTAGATTTGTCAACTTTAGTTTGAGCATGGGACGAGTCTACCTAGGTGGCCACAAGGTGTAGTGGAACATCCATGGGACCTAATGGTTGAAATCCCAAACCCACCTGCAAGGGGTTGTGGTCGGTTGAGCTATGTATGGCTTTGTTGTAGTTGTGATGAACATATGGAAGACTCTCATCCCATGTGCAGGGATGCTTGGTGTTAGCACAATATTGGTTTATGCCTCAACATTGCATAAGTGGCACTACCTAATATTTCACAGAGAACAAAATCTGCATTTCATTATTCGTTTTGGCAAATGAATACAATTGTTATGGGATTTTTATTTGTTTTGGGGAAAATTTAAATTATATTGAGTTATTCCCAATATCCAAGTTCAATCATCAAAGCACCCACAGATTTATGCTACCGAATTGCATGCAGAAACACAGTCGGGTGCTACCTACAGGCGCTACGTAATATTCTGGCAGAGGCTAAATTGTGCAGAGTTATTATGATAGTTTTGAGTCACTAATTTAAAACTTGGGTTATGAGCATTTGAGGATGTATTTTTGAAAACTGGAGGAGGTTTTTGTTCATAACATTCCAAATGACAAAAACCTCTCTCAGTTTTTCAAAATGTGTTTTTGTTTGAGAGATATTGGATATAGAAGTAGATGTTGCGTACTCTGCACAGTGGCGCTGCGTACTAATTTCCTGTAGTGGTCACGGTTTTGATATTCGCCTTGTTGGGAGGTTTCCACATGTCAAGGAGAGTTTGAATGGATTCTCAAGGATTAGTTAGATATCAAGGGACACCTGCACCTAAGATTTATCTCCATCAAAGGCCTCATGCATGAGGTGGAAACAATTTATTAATGACTTCCAACAAATTCTTGAAAATCAATAGTTTGTTGGATTTTTGTCTCTTTGATTGTTGCCACCTATCTCCAAGGCTTAGAATCCAATGGAGGAGATGGGATTCAACCTCCTTAGTTCATTTGGATTCTATTGTCTATTTAAAGAAGGAAATATCTCTTGGAGAAGGGGATGGATGAGCCAAGAGAGGCTAGAGAGAGTAGGAATAGGCAGTTTTCTGTGTATGTTCATTTGTAAGCCTGTGGGCATTTTAGGATTGTAAGCATTACTACTATTGTAGACTCATGAGAGATGTGATTTCAGATCGTAACTCTTCTTTTATATTTCTTCTTATTTGAATATATTGCAGATTTGAGGATCAAAGGCTGTCAATGATTTATGGATCCCTAAGCAACAAAGGATCTGTTGTATTTTTCCCATTAGTCATTGCTTATATTCAAGTATTTGTTGATTCATTGAATTGAGAGGATCTCTATTTACTGAACATTCTATCTTATGTTTTCCTTCTTGATTTCTTCCACCTATCAACATATAATCTTGTTTTCTGTTAAGCAACTTTTGTGCCTTAGATGAGTGGGTTGTTTGTGACTCCATTGCCCATTGGTGTAGCCTACTGATCTGCAGTTTTCTACCCTGTCTCTTTCTTTATCCATCTTGTTGATCCACCTATTCAAAACCAAAGTTATATTTTAAATTCTGATGGGTGCTGAGCTTACACTTTAGCAGTCAAAGTGTGACTTTCAGTGCTAACATTTTTGGCATCGTTGTCGGGGACGAATTTGAGCAGATTGAAAAGCTCCCTGGGAAGAATGACATTGCACAACTCTAGCTTTAGATGGTGATTGAAGTTGGACACCTTCAAGACTGCACATTCACCATGGCAACTCCATTGTTCAAAATCTATTGGTGACTCCACTAGGGATGAGGAAAATCAAATGGCTATGAAGGCTATCCTGGCCAGGAGGTTTTCCCCACTCAATTTCTTAGCCATAGATGGTTATCCACATCTTGTGCCTCAAATTGATGAATGGAAAGATATGCTGCCCAAATTTTATGAAGGTGATGATGACAACCCTGTTGAGCATGTTCATGAATTTCATGCTTTGATGCAACAACTTGACATCCATCATGAAGATATATTGATGAAAATGTTCATGTATTCATTGGAAGGCGATGTGAGGCAATGATATAGAACACTCCCTGCTTCTAGTATTTCCTCTTTGAAGGACTTTCATGATTCTTTTTATTCTCATTGCAAGTTAATTTATCCAACTGAAAGATTTTTTGAGAATTGTTGTGAGGGGTATGCATCATATATTCAAGATTCAACAAGTGATTCCTCTAGTAGTGATGATGAAGGGGATGATTATAGAGATCGGGACTTAGATGATGAATTTCATAAAGATTTTCCTAAATTTGAAGAACATGTCAAAATCTAGGTCCCCAAGAGAATGATCAATATGGACAATCCATCATTTCCCTTTCTCCTCCTTTTCTCGATTCTTTAAGTCAAGAGGTCATCTTAGATTCAGATTTATTTCATCATGAGAATAGTATTGCAGCTTGTCATGAACGAATTCATAGCTTATCAGTCCCTCCTATTTTTAATGAACCCATGTGCCATGATTTGCCAAGTTTTGATGACTATGAGGATGTTTTCCCTGAGCAACCAACTGTCCCAACTATTGTACTAATCCCCTTAGCCATTAACAGTCAAATGGTCATTGATTCACCTTTGTATGATGATTATGAAGATGATTTCCATGAACAATTTGTTGAAGACCTTATATCAGAAAAGTACCCTTCCCATCAAAACAACAATAGATTGTTTCAACCTTCATGTCATATTTTTGTTGCTGAAAAAGAAGAAAAAGATGATAATCTAATTTTAGAGGGTGAAAATCTGAGAAATTGGGACCATAAGCCAAGATATGATGAATATCCCTCACAATTAGAAGATAAGATAAAAGAGTTTAGTTTCCCAAGAACTTCTATTTGTGATGAAATGCCCTCTCAAGCCCCTATTCCTCTTGAAGACACAAGCTCAGTTTCATCAAGAAACCATGATAAAATTCCATGTGATCATATGAGAAAGGTTGAAATGAAAGAAAGACAAGCATCACTAAACCTTTTTCCTAATACACCTCATGACCAGGAATGGACCAAGGCCATATGCATTGAGGATGAATCAAAGAATCAACAATCCATACAACAACCAAGAACAGTGGATGAAGGACCTAATGCAATACTTTTCCCTTTTACACAAAGCAATGTTGCAGGGGCAAGTATTGATGATGTTTTTTAGGATCCATTTGCAGCCTGTCTGCAAGCAGAAAATGGGCCTAGGATCATTGATTTCTTCAATGGAAAGTGTATTTCCATATGTTTCTTTGACGGGCTTTCAAGTAAGAATTATCTCTAGTTCTTAAGGAAGCTCATTTCAAAACTTCAAAAGGTTGAAAAAATGATAAAATGGCTTCATTGGTTGTTTCATGTAACTTCAACGCTTCAGTTTCCCAATAATTAGAGTAGGTGTGTGCAATAAGCTTGTTGGACAAGCATCGTTTTCATCATTTTGTCAGTTTTAGTTTTCATTTTCATTTAGTTTCAGTTGAAGGTCACAGATCAAAGTAGATTGCAGAGGTTAAAGGTTGAGAGCATGACTCCACAAACCCAAAGGATAAGGCACTGAAACTACAAGAGTTCTTAGAGCCTCACAGAGAGGACTCTATCCCCCATGGAACCTATGTTAGCACAAGATTGGTTTATTCCTCAGCGTTGCATAAGTGGCGCTACCTACAGGCACTACCTAATATTTCACAGAGAACAAAATCTGCATTTCATTATTCATTTTGGCAAATGAATACAATTGTTATGGGATTTTTATTTTTGGGGAAAATTGAAATTATATTGAGTTATTCTCAATATCCAAGTTCAATCATCAAAGCACCCACAGATTTATGCTACCGAATTGCATGCAGAAACACAGTCGGGTGCTACCTACATGCGCTATGTAATATTCTAGCAGAGGCTAAATTGTGCAGAGTTATTCCGCCAGTTTTGAGTCACTAATTTAAAACTTGGGTTATGAGCAGTTGAGGATGTATTTTTGAAAACTGGAGGAGGTTTTTGTTCATAACATTCCAAATGACAAAAAATTGTCTCAGTTTTTCAAAATGTGTTTTGGTTTGAGAGATATTGGATATAGAACTAGGCGTTGCGTACTCTGCACAGTGGCGTTGCGTACTAATTTCTTGTAGCAGTCACGATTTTGTTATTTTCCTTGTTGGGAGGTTTCCACATGTCAAGGAGAGTTCGAATGGATTCTCAAGGATCAGTTAGATATCAAGGGACACTTGCACCTAAGATTTAGCTCCATCAAAGGCCTCATGCATGAGGTGGAAACAATTTATTAATGACTTCCAATAAATTCCTGAAAATCAACAATTTGTTGGATTTTTGTCTCTTTGATTGTTTCCACCTATCTCCAAGGCTTAGAATCCAATGGAGGAGATGGGATTCGACCTTCTTAGTTCATTTGGATGCTATTGTCTATTTAAATAAGGAAATATCTCTTGGAGAAGGGGATGGATGAGCCAAGAGAGGCTAGAGAGAGTAGGAATAGGCAGTTTTCTATGTGTGTTCATTTGTAAGCTTGTGGGCATTTTAGGATTGTAAGAATTACTACTATTGGAGACTCATGAGAGTTGTGATTTCAGATTGTAACTCTTCTTTTATATTTCTTCTTATTTGAATATATTGCAGATTTGAGGATCAAAGGATGTCAATGATTTATGGATCCCTAAGCAGCAGAGGATCTATTGTATTTTGCCCATTAATCATTGCTTATATTCAAGTATTTGTTGATTCATTGAATTGAGAGGATCTCTATTTACTGAACATTTTATCTTATGTTTTCCTTCTTCATTTCTTCCACCTATCAGCATATAATCTTGTTTTCGGTTAAATATCTTTTGTGTCGTAGATGAGTGGGATGTTTGTGACTCCATTGCCCATTGGTGTAGCCTACTGATCTGCAGTTTGCTACCCTCTCTCTTTCTTTATCCATCTTGTTGATCCACCTATTCAAAACCAAAGTTATCTTTTACATTCTGATGGGTGCTGAGCTTACACTTTAGCAGTCAAAGTGTGACTTTCAGTGCTAACATTTTTGGCGTCGTTGTCAGGGACGAATTTGAGCAGATTGAAAATCTCCTTGGGAAGAACGAAATTGCACAGCTCCAGCTTTAGGTGGTCACTAAATTTGGACACCTTCAAGACTGGACATTTACCACGGTGACTCCATTGTTCAGAATCTGTTGGTGACTCCACTGGGGATGAAGAAAATCAAATGGATATGAAGGCTATCCTGGCAAGGAGGTTTGCCCCTCTCAATTTCTCAGCCATAGATGGTTATCCACATCTTGTGCCTCAAATTGATGAATGGAATGATCTGCTGCCCAGATTTTATGAAGGTGATGATGACAAACCTTTTGAGCATGTTCAAGAATTTCATGCTTTGATGCAGCAGCTTGGCATCCATCATGAACATATATTGATGAAAATGTTCATGTATTCATTGGAATGCGATGCGAGGCAATGGTATAGAACACTCTTTGCTTCTAATATTTCCTCTTTGAAGGAATTTCATGATGTTTTTTATTCTCATTGCAAGATAATTTATCCATCTGAAAGACTTTTTGAGAATTGTTGTGAGGGGTATGCATCATATATTCAAGATTCAGCATGTGATTCCTCTAATAGTGATGATGAAGGGGATGATTATAGAGATCGGGACTTAGATGATGAGTTTCGTAATGCTTTTCCTAAATTTGAAGAACATGTAAAAATCTAGGTTCCCAAGAGAATGATCAATATGGACAATCCATCATTTCCCTTTCTCCTCCTTTTCCCGATTCTTTAAGTCAAGAGGTCATCTTAGCTTCAGATTTATTTCATCATGAGAATAGCATTGCATCTTTTCATGACCAAATTCATAGCTTATCAGTCCCTCCTATTGTTAATGAACCCATGTGCCATGATTTGCCAAGTTTTGATGAATATGAGGATGTTTTCCGTAGGAAACCAACTATCCCAGCTATTGTACTAATCCCCTCAACCATTAATAGTCAAATGGTCATTGATTCATCTTTGTATAATGATTATGAAGATGATTTCCATGAACAATCTGTTGAAGACCTTATATAAAAAAAGTACCCTTCCCATCAAAACAACAATAGCTTGTTTCAATCCTCATGTCATATTTTTGTTGCTAAAAAAGAAGAAAAATATGATAATATAATTTTAGAGGGTGAAAAACTGAGAAATTGGGACCATAAGCTAAGCTATGATGAATATCCCTCACAATTAGAAGATAATATAGAAGAGTTTAGTTTCCCAAGCACTTCTATTTGTGATGAACTTCCCTATAAACCCCCTATTCCTCTTGAAGACACAAGCTCAGTTTCATCAAGCAACCAAGATCAAATGCCATGTGATCAGATGAGAAAGGTTGAAATTAAAGAAAGACAAGCATCACTAAGACTTTTTCCTAATACACCTCATGACTAGGAGTGGACCAAGGCCATATGCATTGAGGATGAATCAAAGAATCAACAAGCCATACAACAACCAAGAACAATGGACAAAGGACCTAATGCAATACTTTTCCTTTTTATACAAAGCAATGTTGCAGGGGAAAGTATTGATGATGTTTTTCAAGATCCATTTGTAGCCTGTCTGCAAGCAGAAAATGGGCCTAGGCTCATTGATTTCTTCAATGGAAAGTGTATTTCCAAGTGTTTTTTTGACACGCCTTCAAGTAAGAATTATCTCTGGTGCTTAAGGAACCACATTTCAAAACTTCAAACAGTTGAAAAAATGATGAAATGTCTTCATTGGTTGTTTCATGTAACTTGAATGCTTCAATTTCCCAATAATTAGAGTAGGTGTGTGCAATAAGCTTGCTGGACAAGCATCCTTTTCATCATTTTGTTAGTTTTAGTTTTCATTTTCATTTAGTTTCAGCTGAAGGTTCCAGATCAAAGAAGATTGCAGAGGTTAAAGGTTGAGAGCATGACTCCACAAACCCAAAGGATAAGGCACTGAAACTACAAGAGTTCTTAGAGCCTCACAGGGAGGACTCTATCCCCCATGGAGCCTATGTTAGCACAAGATTGGTTTATGCCTCATCGTTGCATAAGTGGCACTACCTACAGGCGCTACCTAATATTTCACAGAGAACAGAATTTGCATTTCATTATCTGTTTTGGCAAATGAGTACAATTGTTATGGGATTTTTATTTGTTTACGGGAAAATTGAAATTATATTGAGTTATTCCCAATATCCAAGTTCAATCATCAAAGAAACCACAAATTTATGCTACCGAATTGCATGCAGAAACACAGTCGGGTGCTACCTATAGGCGCTACGTAATATTCTGGCAGAGACTAAATTGTGAAGAGTTATTCTGCCAGTTTTGAGTCACTAATTTAAAACTTGGGTTATGAGAAGTTGAGGATGTATTTTTGAAAACCGAAGGAGGTTTTTTTTCATAACATTCCAAATGACAAAAAAATCTTTTAGTTTTTCAAAATGTGTTTTGGTTTGAGAGACATTGGATATAAAAGTAGGCATTGCGTACTCTGCACAGTGGCGCTACATACTAATTTCCTGTAGCGGTCACAGTTTTGATATTCACCTTGTTGGGAGGTTGCCACATGTCAAAGAGAGTTCAAATGGATTCTCAAGGATAGGTTAGATATCAAGGGACACCTTCACCTAATATTTAGCTACATCAAACGCCTCATGCATGAGGTAGAAACAATTTATTAATGACTTCCAACAAATTCCTGAAAATCAACAGTTTGTTGGATTTTTGTCTCTTTGATTATTGCCACCTATCTCCAAGGCTTAGAATCCAATGGAGGAGGTGGGATTTGACCTCCTTAATTCATTTGGATCCTATTTTCTATTTAAAGAAGGAAATATCTCTTGGAGAAGGGGATGGATGAGCCAAGAGAGGCTAGAGAGAGTAGGAATAGGCAGTTTTATGTGTGTGTTCATTTGTAAGACTGTGGGCATTTTAGGATTGTAAGCATTAATACTATTGGAGACTCATGAGAGGTATGATTTCAGATTGTAACTCTTCTTTTATATTTCTTCTTATTTGAATATATTGCAGATTTGAGGATCAAAGGCTGTCAATGATTTATGGATCCCTAAGCAGCAGAGGATCTGTTGTATTTTGCTCATCAATCATTGCTTATATTCAAGTATTTGTTGATTCATTGAATTGAAAGGATCTCTATTTATTGAACATTCTATCTTATGTTTTCCTTCTTCATTTCTTCCACCTATCATCATATAATATTGTTTTCTGTTAAGAAGCTTTTGTGCCTTAGATGAGTGGGATGTTTGTGACTCCATTGCCCATTGGTGTAGCCTACTGATTTGCAGTTTTCTACCCTCTCTCTTTCATTATCCATCTTGCTGATCCACCTATTCAAAACCAAAGTTATATTTTACATTCTTATGGGTTTTGAGCTTACACTTTAGCAGTCAAAGTGTGACTTTTAGTGCTAGCACTTGGAATTGTACATGTGTAGGATATGCAAGATCATCCAGTGGTCGACCTCGGTTTGGCCATTCGGCAAGGGGTGGAAGGTAGTGGATTTTGTGAGCTTGGTATCCAACAATGATGAGAGGCTCAACCAGAATGTGTTGAGGAACCCATTGCCCTTATCTGAGACGATGGTTTTTGGTATCCCAAAATGTACCCACACTCATTCGAAGAAGAGCTTGGAAGTGGCCTCTGTTGTGATGCTCTTCTTGCAGGCGACCAAAATCACCATTTTAGAAAAATGATCAACCACCACAAAAACACAGTGATTTCTCCACTTGGTTGATGGAAGGCCCCACATGAATTCCATCAAGATGGATTCCCTAAGCCTTTCAAGAGTAGGCAGAGGGGTGTACATTTCTTGTTTCTTAATTTCCAGTTTGGATATGGCACAAGAAGTGCAGGACTTGATATACTTGCTGACATCCCGTCGAAGTTTCGACCAATAGAAATGTTGTTGCAACACTGCCACTATCTTTTCTACGCCAAACTATCTTTCCATCCAACTATAGTGGGCTTCCCAAATTAGCTTCTCTATCACCCAACTAGAGATGGCCCAGATGGCACAATAGCCCGTCCCGAAGATGGAAATCAGTGACAGTTGTGTTTCCACCCAAAATCTGGTAGGTGGTGGTGAAGTAAGGATCTCTCTCATAGAGTTCATGCCATCTGGAGGTCTCGTGGCTGCAGGAGTTTAGCACCATGGTGAGTGCTGCAATTGGCAAGTGACTGAGGCAATCAACGACGCAGTTGTTTCTTTTTGTCTTATACTTGATGTTGATATGGAACTGTTGCAAGTATGTGGACCACTTCTGATGGTGGTTATTTTGCAATTTTCCCTTTTGTTTGTATGAACTGCAACGACTTATGATCGGTGTGGATGATTGTATCCTTCTCGAGAATGTAATGCCTCCACTAGAAGCAGAATTGTGCAATGGAGTACATTTATTTCTCATAAATAAGGTACTTATGAATAAAATATGATAGTGTCTCACTATGATAGGCCACGGGGTGTCCGTGTTGAGTGAGAATTGCACCCACAACATAGTCTGAAGCATCTGTCTTGATCTCAAAGAGTTGTTGCAGGTCGGGTAATGAGAGCATTGGCGCTGAACACAAGCGCTACTTCAAATCATCGAACACTTGTTGTTGTGATAGGCCCCACATGAAATTATCATTACCACCGCCCCTGGTTACTTGGCTGAGGGCCCATGAAATATGGGAGAATCCCAACACAAAACTGGAATAGAAATTTGCAAGGCCTAAAAATCTATGAAGCTTAGTGAGTGTGGTCGGGGTTGGCTAGTCACAAATGACCTAGATCTTGGCTAGGTCCACATGAACTTCATTCTCATCAACAATGTATCCTAGGTACTGGAACCTGTCCATGCCAAAGGAGAATTTTTCCAAATTTGCATATAGCTTGTGTTGTCGTAGAGTGTGAAAAACCTGTTGATATGCTGCAAGTGTTCCGCCCAACTCTTGTTGTAGATGAGGATATTATCCAGATACACCACCACAAAAGAATTGGTGAAAATCCAAAAGATATCATCCATCATCCTCATGAAAGTTGTTGGGGCATTCGTTAAACCAAAGGGCATGACCAACCATTCAAAAATACCTTTTTTGGACTTGAAGGTATTTTTCCATACATCTGTAATATCCCTCGGCCGAACCCAATTGTAAATGTAATATAAATGTACTTAAGTTGGTGAGTTGTTTTGACCTCATTTGGTAATGCACGTCATGTGGCACGGTGCGTGCATGAATTGCACAGTAAAATGATGTAATATGCACATTCTAGGATATCACGCACAGTAACTAAGGTGCGCGTAGTATGGAGGAAAACGAGACTTGTGTATATGATATGTGTTATAGGTTGGTGAGCCGATTATTAATAGTTGGGATGCTTATGTTTTGGTATTAGGCTGGAACGCCTAGATGTCAAAGGGAAATGCACCTACTTTGTACATGACTCATGATTAATATAAAATATATCATTGCGCGCAGAAGGACCACGATAAAAGAGATGGGGGACTGAACTTCACCAGTTAGAAAAAGGGAAGGCCAAAATTCAAGGGAATATTATATTAATATTTCCTAAAGCATAATGTATGGATAATTATTTTATCCTAAGTTCTAAAGTTGGGGACAAGTGGACCAAAGTAACTTCCGATATGACAAGTGTCAAGTTGGGGACATGCATTCAGATCATGGGGAACTTAGCTCATTTGGTGACTTTTCACGGGATACCTTACCAGCAACCTGACCATCATTCTCACCATCACTTCCATGAAGAGTTCACAGTGATTCTTTCTTCACTCAGTTATCTAGTCAATGATTCCATGACCATTTTCACTCATGCATTCCGTTATCCTTGAGACAACCATTTCATCATTCCGGCGCCTGTTCCCATATCCCTTTTCAGTTGGTGTACCTGGTTAGGTTAGAGAAGGATTGAAGAAGCAAGTTGTCAGTCCTGTGAGAAATTTTATGAGTGAGAGAATTGCTAGGGATTGATTCTCGAAGGTGCTAAACTACAGCTACAATGCTTTGAGACATCCGGTCTGACCTGTTGTTGAAGCCCTAGAAGGGAAGTGGGGCAGTCGAGGGATTGTTGAGCAGAGAAGGGGCACACTTCCTTGGGTGGGACAAACATGTGGGGAATGAGAGGCTATAGGTTTTTAGTTGAGTGAATACCTAAGACAGAGTCTTTCTTATTGCCAATGAGCCTTAGCCTAGATAGGAACCCTTTTTCCTGGGTGGAGTTCAGTCCCAGCTCAGGGGTGACTCACTGTTGAGAATGATGAACAATGTAGTCTATGGCTGGGAGGTTTGTGGACGGTCTGTATGCAGTTGGTGACAATATTCTAAGATAAGTACCAATTGTGTCATGAAATGATATGTTGCTTTGTTATTTACATGCCTATGTTATGGTTTATCATATATGCGATTATAATTTCCTATATGTTTATGGGTAATTCCCTATAGATGTTGCATATATGTAGTTATTGTTAATTCAGTATAAAAGTCATATGTTACATAAAGTAATTGTTCGTTTATGTTTATATGTAAATCTTCCACAAGAATGTTGTATGTATATGTTTTAGATGCATGCAGTTTAAAGAGTAAATTTATGTGGCATAGCTCAGTTGACTACTGGGTATGTTACTGTATGTTCTGCAGTAAGGGAATGAAAAAGTTCCCTAGATTAGCACGGTCCAACCTAAAAAGGATGGGAATGTTACATACTGGTGGCAGAGAAAGAGAGGTTGCTCTGGAGTGGCGTACCCTGGCCTGCGGGTGGTCGAGGGAACGTTGCAGATTGGTATCAGAGCTTCAGTTTAACACTGAGCTTGGATGGGCCAGAGGGGTTCAATTGAAGCGAATATTCACAGAAGAGTAACTTCGAGGTGACCAAAATTGGAGTCATGAAGTGTCCATGGAAAAGGTTGGTGTGTTGGCGCACGCGGTAAATTTTGGCATTGCGCGTGAAAACATTGGCGTGCCAGTGTGCACGGTAAATTGTGGCACCGTGCGGAAGATCATTATGTGCGGATGCACGCGATGAATTTAGCCTTGCACGATGAACATACATATAGTAATGTGCACATGGAGTGCGCAAGTATTGCTTAATGCAGAGGAGTTTTGTTTGTATGTGCATAATTATGAGTACAAGTTGTTTCGCGACGGTGTATTCAGTAGTGTGCGCAAATAATTGGGCACGATGGAATATGTTAAACTTGATGTGGTGCATGCATAGGATGAAATGCATTTGGAATATCGATGCGTGGTACCAAAATTGTGCGTAGTGGATATTGACGCACAACGCAAGAGTAGTGTGCGTAAGTTGTTGGTGCGACGAAGAAGAAATGCACAGTAGATTTAGGTGCACGGAAAAGCGTTTTACCTTGTGATATTGCTATTCACAATAAATATAAATGAACAGGTCAAAGTTTAGTGCCCGTGAAGTTGCTTGGAAGGCAATGAGTCTGAGTTTAAATTGCATAATAATAAAATAAAAATAAACACACAACTGCATTCAAGCATTAATTAAAAAGAATTCCAAGTTTTAATTTCCTTCAATTTAGACAGATGAAAATAAAATATAAGATTACAAGAAAAAAAAACTTATTTTAAAAGAAAACAAGATTCATAACATCACCAGATAGAAATTGTAATAAAATAGTCTAAAATATGTTTCTGTATTTATATAGTCATATTAATCACAAAATTACAAAAAGGGGGATGACAACGATTATCCTGCTGTGAAAAGGGTCATTTAAAGAACAGGACTATCATCTTTGGTACTCTTTACCTCCGCTACTGGATGTTCAAAATTCGTTGAGACATGCTTATTTTAGTTGAAGACTTACTTCATCTTAGCGATCTCTGCCTTTAAGGAAGAATCTAGCTAGACCGATTGATTCTCTCCAACACTTTCGGCTGCTTCAGTCGTAGATTCCTCCTTCTTATGCCGCTTGATCCTTTTCTTCTTAGTGGTTGGCCTGTTGATGACTAAATCCTTCATAGTGGGATTCAACCTGACTTCCAACCACGAGTCTATAGCCAGCTCTGTGTGAAACTTAGTTTCTAGGATGTGCGCAAGGACCCTTTCCTCCTGATTCGCAGGAAAGCCTAGCATGTTGCTCGAATAACTAGTCTCACTCTATTTAGCCTTGTCCATGTATCTTAGGTTGTGGATACCGAAAGGTGTTTTTACAGAGAGTAGAAAGTCGAGAAGTTTGGAGATTACTTCGGTTATGGATACGCAGATATCTTCATACTTGGGGAGTGGTAATTAGAGAATTCCATTTATGAAGCGCAGACAGATTATGTACATGAGCGTTGGGTTACCATACTCAGCCAATCCATTTCAAATGATTAGATTTTGAGTTCGTTACATGGCAGCGTTCATTTGACGTCACATGGTTGCGAAGTACCGAACAAGTGAAGCAGGGTAATCTGACTAAGTCGTCGCCCGCTCCATGAGTAGTGGATCTGACATGTTGAGACACGCGATACCGCGTCTTGGCAAAAGTGGTTTCGGAAAACCACCTTCTTGCACAAGTGTATCTCGGAAGGCACTGCGCGTCTGTGTTTTCGAGACTTAGGTCTTATCTAGAACTGTCATGGTGATAACCAGGAAACCGAGAGTGATAATTCTGATGTGTATATTGAATCAAAATGGTGCATATTCTCATGAATTGTTGAATTGTTAGCCTGATAATTTTCAATGGCTGCACATTTTGCAGAATTAACAACAACTCAATCAGATCATACCAGTGCAGAGTCCATAGGAATGGAAGAAGCAAAGGGGAATTACAGTTAGCAAGATGAGAGCAGAAGGGTGGATGTCCATTTGGGCATTGAAGGAATTAACTCCAACGGACATGGAGAAGAAAGGAATGAGGATATGAATATGGATGAGACCATTAAGAATTTGCAGAAGGATGTTAAAATCCATAACTTTGATAATGAAAGGCTTATTAAAGCCAAAGAGCAGCAGGATGAATTCAACATGAAGCTATTGGAGGGTTTGAACAAAATAGAAAAGAAATTGGTTAAGGAGAGTGGCTCAAGTGAATCTGGGAGTCACAAACCTTCAGAGGAGAAAAGAAAAGAAAAAGGTGCTAGTAGACATCACCATAATTCCCAAAGGCATTCCAATAAGAGAGAAGGAAACAACTCGAGTCTATCCACTGTGAGAAGGTATAAGAGATCTGGGGTGGATGAGATGCGAGGAGAAATGAACAAAATCAAACCTCCTACATTTGATGGTGAGCACAAGAAGGATGAAGATGAAGAAACATGGTTACTATGCATGAGGAAGTATTTTCAATTGCATAATTATTCTTCTCATGCAGAAGGTAGAATCACTATCTATCAACTCAAAGGAAAAGCTTCCATGTGGTGGGATCAACTTGTGCAGGTACAACACATTGTAGAGAAAAGTGTTTCTTGGAGGGAATTCAAGAAGTATTTTGAGAAGAAGTACTTGACTAAGTACTATGACAAGAAAATGAAAGATTTCTTTGAACTCAAGCTTGGAAGTATGACCATACATGAATATGAAAGAAGGTTTATGGAACTGCTGAAGTATGTCTCTTTCATCAAGGATGAGATAGTCAAAATTCAAAGGTATTTAAGTGGATTTCCATCATTCATCAATGAAAAAATACAGTATGATGATCCAAGACATTAGATGAGACCATAAGGAGAGCTAAATTCCTATATGATCAACATAAAGTAAGGCCAATTTTCCAAAAGGCTTGGGAAGACAATAAGAAATTCAAGATGGATCAGAGGAAGAAGGGAGCTAAGCCACCATTCTTCAAAAATAATCCACGAGGACAAAAAACACCTAAAGAACCCAAAACAAATGACATAGGGAGTCAAGGGCCAAGAAAACCACCTATGCAATGTTGGGGTTGTAAAGGGGACCATAGGTTCAGAGATTGTCCTCACAAAGGTGAAAAAGGTAGGGCTATTCACAATGTATAGTGAGCTGAAACAGTGGAGGACATGGGCAGATATGTGCCAAGGATTTATGCATCCCTGGACAACAAGAAAGCATAGTATCAGTCCCACATGATTGAAGTGGAAGGTATGATCAACAACCAAACCTTTTCTATTTTGATTGATTCAGGAGCTAGTCATAGTTATATAGACCCTAAGATGGTGGAAAGTTTGCAATTACCAAGAAGCACGCATGGGAAATCCGGGTTGGTACAACTGGCTACATGATCCAGAAGAAACGTTAATGAGATGGTTAAGTCATGCCTCATAGACATGAATGGACTGAACACCAAGGAAGATTTAAACATCTTGCCTTTAGGTTCCTATGACTGTCTAATTGGGATGGATTGGTTGGACCAACATCACACTCTATTAGACTATCACAACAAAGCATTTACTTGCCTGGATGAGGAAGGGAAACTAAGGAAGGTACAAGGAATTCCCAGGGTAGTAACCATTAGAGAAATTTCAACATTGCAATTGAAGAAATGTTACATAAAAGGATGTCAAATAATTGCAGCTCATTTGGCAGAGACACCTAGAGATAAGGTGCCAAATTTGGAAGATGATGCAGTCCTGGAAAATTTTGAAGATGTGTTCAAGGAGGTACCCGGACTACCCCCAAGGAGAGACATTGTATACTCTATAAATTTGATTCATGGAGCAACGCCAGTATCAAAGACTCCTTACATAATGAGTACACCATAATTGAAGGAGTTGCAAATGCATCTTGAAGAACTTCTGAAGAAGGGGTATCCCCAGTCTTGTTTGTGAGAAAGAAAGATGGGACACTAAGGTTGTGCATTGACTTCATACAGTTGAATAAAGTGACTGTTAAGAACAAGTATCCTCTACCAAGGATTAATGACCTCTTTGATCAATTGAAGGATGCAAAGATATTTTCAAAGATAGATCTCAGATCTGGATACCATTAGGTAAGAATTAAAGAAGAAGATATTAGCAAGACTGCCTTTGAGACAAGGTATGGTCATTATGAGTTCACAATGGTACCATTTGGGTTGTCAAATGCACCAGTTGTTTTCATGTGCTTAATGAATGGTGTTTTTCAAGAGTATTTGGACAAGTTTGTCATTGTCTTTTTGGATGACATTCTTATATATTCCAAGTTAAAGGAAGAGCATGAGCATCATTTGAGGATGGTGTTGCAAGTATTAAGGGAGCGTCATTTATATGCCAAATTGAGCAAGTGCTCATTTTATCAGAAACAAATTCATTATTTGGGGCATATCATTTCAAAGGATGGGATAGCAGTGGATCCTGTGAAGATAGAGGCCATTAGAGAATGGTCCACACTGAAGAATGTGGTAGAGGTGAGATCATTCATGGGTCTTGCAGGCTACTATAGAATATTTATTGAAGGATTCTCAAAGATTGCACACCCAATCACTTCATTGCAAAGAAAGGGAGTGAACTTTCAGTGGACACTGGATTGCGAGAAAAATTTTCAACACTTGAAACAATTATTGACAAGTGTTCCAATATTAAGGATCGCAGACCCAGAAGAAGATTTCATCGTATGCACCGATGCATGTAATGAAGGACTTGGTGGAGTCCTCAGTCAAAATGGGTTTGTCATATGTTATGAATCAAGGAAGTTGTAGGATCATGAAAGCAACTATGCCACTCACGATTTGGAGTTGGCAACGATAGTGCATGCCTTGAGGAAATGGAGACACTACCTCATGGGAAAGAGGTTTGAGCTAAGAACATACCACAATGGTCTGAAATATTTATTTGATCAACCAAATCTAAATGCTAGACAAAGCAGATGGTTAGAATTTCTAAGCGAATATGATTTTGATATAAAGCATATCAAGGGGAAAGATAATAAAGTGGTTGGTGCACTCAGTAGGAAGGTGCATGGATTGCATACTAAAGCCATTAGCATGTACCAAACTGATATTAAAAACAAAATTCTGGAGGCTGCAAATGCAGATCTGCAGTACAAATAATTGGTAGCAATGCTACAGTAGGGTAAGATGCTTCAGAAGGTGGATAATTATAAGTTGGGAATAGATGGAATATTGTTGCGCCAGAACATGATTTTTGTTCCAAATGTACAGGACTTGAAACGTATGATTTTGCATGAAATGCATAATGTTCCTTATGCAGGGCACCCTGGATATCAAAAAACCGTGGCAACGATCAAGATCCATTACTTTTGGCCATGTATGAACAAAGAGATCGCCTAGAACATCACTAGATATATGGAATGCCAGAAAGTGAAAGATGAGAATAGGCACCCAACATGATTACTGCAACCTTTAACCATTCCTGAATGGAAGTGGGAAGTGGTGACAATGGATTTTATTATGGGATTGCCTAGAACGGGCAAGTTGCATGATTCGATCATGGTGGTGGTGGAAAATCTTACGAAAGCTTCCCATTTTATTCCACTTAAAACTACGCACAAGGCAACAGAGGTTGCTGATATTTTCATGAAAGAAGTGGCATGATTGCATCAGATTCCTAAGACAATTATATCCGATAGAGACCCGAAATTCACCTCGAATTTTTGAAAAGGATTGTTCAAGGGATTCATAACGAATCTGAACTTTAGTACCGCTTATCATCCCGAGTCTGATGGATAGACAGAAAGGGTGAACAGGGTGATAGAAGATATACTGAGAATGTATGTGATGGACAAACCATCGAAATGGGAAGACTACCTACACTTGGTAGAATTCTCATACAACAATGGGTATCAGGCATCATTGAAGATGAGGCCATTTGAATCACTTTACGATAGAAAGTGCAATACTCCAGTGAGTCGGGATAACCCAACTGATAGGACATTAGTTGGGCCAGAGTTTCTCAGGGGAATGGAGGACCAGATGACAAAACTTAAGAAGAATTTAAAAGTTTCCCAAGACAGACATAAAATTTATGCCGATAAGAACATAACCCACATAGAATTCAAAGTGGGTGATCATGTTTTCCTGAAAGTGAAATCTAACAGGAGTTTCCTGAAGTTGGGAAGCTGCGCCAAGTTGGCAGCTAGATTTTTTGGGCCTTTTGAAGTCCTAGAGAGGATTGGTCCAATTGCTTATATGATTGCATTTCCTGCATCTATGTTTGTTCATAATGACTTCCATGTATCATTGCTAAAGAAATATATACCTGATGCTAATCATGTTATTGATTGGAATGTGATTTAGGTGGAGCAAGAAGGCGCTTTTCAAGTGCATTCGGTGTGCATTATGGACCCGAAAGTCAAACAGCTCTGGAACCGAGCCATAGGGCTTGTAAAGGTTCAATGGACCTGGTACGATCCTGAGGATGCTACTTGGGAGCATTAATATGCAATGCAGACAAAATACCCGCATCCTTTTGAAGATTTTAGAAAACTCTGTTATATATGGGCATATGATGCATTGAGGACAATGCATAAATAAGGGGAGGGGATTGTAATATCCCTTGGTTGAACCCAATTGTAAATGTAATATAAATGTACTTAAGCTGGTGAGTTGTTTTGACCTCATTTGGTAATGCACGTCATGTGGCACAATGCGTGCATGAACTTCGCAGTAAAATGATGTAATATGCACATTCCAGGATACCGCGCACAGTAACTAAGGTGTGCGCAGTGTGGAGGACAATGAGACTCATGTATATGATATGTGTTATAGGCTGGTGAGCTAGTTATTATAATTTGGGATGCTTATGTTTTGGTATTAGGCCGAAATGCCTAGATGTCAAAGGGAAATTCGCCTACTTTGTACATGACTCATGATTAATATAAAATACATTGTTGTGTGTAGACCAACCACGATAAAAGATATGGGGGACTGAACTTCACCAGTTAGGGAAAGGGAAGGCCAAAAGTCAAGGGAATATTATATTAATATTTCCTAAAGCATAATGTATGGATAATTATTTTATCCTAAGTTCTAAAGTTGGGGACAAGTGGACCAAAGTAACTTCCAATATGACAAGTGTCAAGTTGGGGACATGCATTCAGATCATGGGGAACTTAGCTCATTTGGTGACTTTTCACGGGATACCTTACCAACAGCCTGACCATCATTCTCACCATCACTTCC
Organism: Picea engelmannii; assembly: GCA_009831015.1. NCBI lineage: Eukaryota > Viridiplantae > Streptophyta > Pinopsida > Pinales > Pinaceae > Picea > Picea engelmannii. The sequence continues at coordinate 26,508 of ML799513.1, read as the reverse complement.
ATGAAGAGTTCACAGTGATTCTTTCAACACTCAGTTATCCAGTCAATGATTCCATGACCATTTTCACTCATGCATTTCGTTATCCTTGAGACAACCATATCATCATTCCGGAGCCTGTTCCCATAGCCCTTTTCGGTTGGTGTACTTGGTTAGCTTGGAGAGGGATTGAAGAAGCGGGTTATTAGGCTCGTGAGCAATTCTTTGAGCGAGAGAATTTCTGGGGATTGATTCCCGAAGGTGCTAAACTGCAGCTATAATGCTATGAGACTTCCGGTCCAGCCTGTTGCCGAAGCCCTGGAAGGGAAGTGGGGCGGTCGAGGGGCTGTTGAGTAGAGAAGGGGCACACTTCCTTGGGTGGGACATGCATGTGGGGAATGAGAGGTTGTAGGTTTTTAGTTGAGTGAGTACCTAAGACAGAGTCTTTCCTGTTTCCCATGAGCCTTAGCCTAGATAGGAACCCTTTTTCCTTGGTAGAGATTAGTCCTAGCTCAGGGGTGATTCACTGTTGAGAGTGATGAACAGTGTAGTCTATGGTTGGGAGGTTCGTGGACGGTCTGTACGCAGTTGGTGACAATATTCTAAGATAAGTACCAATTGTGTGATAAAATTATATGTTGCTTTGTTATTTACATGCCTATGTTACGGTTTATCATATATGTGATTATAATTGCCTGTATGTTTATGGGTAATTCCATGTAAATGTTTCATATCTGTAGTTACCGTTATTTCAGTATAAAAGTCGTATGTTACAGAAAGTAATTGTTTGTTTATGTTTATATGTAAAGCTTCCACAAGAATGTTGTATGTATATGCTTTAGATACATGTAGTTTAAAGAGTAAATTTATGTGGCATAGCTCAGTTGACTACTGAGTATGTTACCGTATGTTTCGCAGTAAGGGAACGTAAAAGTTCCCTAGAGTAGCATGGTCCAACCTAAAAAGGCTGGGAATGTTACCGACTGGTGGCAGAGAAAGAGATGTTGCTATGGAGTGGTGTACCCTGGCCTGCGGGTGGCCGGGGGAAAGTTACAACATCTGTCTACTCTATTGGGACCTGATGGTATTCAGACTTCAGATCAATCTTGCTAAAGTATTTGGCCCCATTGAGATGGTCAAGGAGATCATCGATTCATGGAATTGGGTACCGGTTCCTGACTGTGATTTTATTTAGGGCTCAGTAATCGATGCTGAGTCATCAAGTCCCGTATTTATTCTGAACAAGCACAATTGGGCTTCCACATGGTGATGAGATGGTTCAAATGTGCCCTTGTTGAAGAAGTTCTTGGATCTAATGCTTGATCTCCTCGTTTTCTAACAGAGATCGGTAATAGATTGTCCCATTGGGTAGTGATGCATCTTGGGTAAGATCAATTGAATGCTTGACCTGGTAGTGTAAAGGTACCCAAGTGGGTGAGGAGAATATGTCTTTGTATTCTTCCCCGACCTTATCCACTTGCTTCCATTGCATGGAGAGTTTTTCCACAAAGGTCATGGATGTAGCTGCAACCTTCCGCTCACTTTGAGAGTGAATCATGAATAATACAAACTTCCTAGTTTGAGAGATGACCTTACTGCATTTCTTGGTAGAGATCAAGGAAATGGTAGTAGGTGGGACTACCTTGCCTATCCTGTACAATTTCTTGTTCAAAGTAATAACAACATTGTGAGGCCTGGAATCATATACATCATGACATTTCCATAAATAAGGTTGGCCCAAAAGAAAACCACAAACTTCAAGGAGAGAAACATCACACAATACCTCATCTTTGAAGGGCTTGATGTTTTAGGACAATTGACACTCTTGGCTGACGTGAAGATCACTTCCTTGGTGGAGCCATCCGATGGTGTATGGTTGCGTGTTCAGTGTTGTCGATAGGACCAGCTACTTGATGACCCCTGCTGAGATGAGTTTATTTTGGCTACTACTATCAACAATGAAGTGCAATGGAGTACCATTCACCCACACCTATGAATGAAATAGGAACTCGCCTTCCTTTGGCTCATTAGGTTCACCAAGTTGGATCTTGGTGGTAGCGACAGTGGCACTGGTTTCCACGTCAATAATTTGTCTCCCATTTTCTGTTTTTGACTTTGAGTCAGAACCCACATATGATTTAGAGGCTTTACCTCCACCACCAATGACTTATTTTAGCGACAATCAACAATGTTATGCCAGGGGCTCTTATGGAAGTCACACCACTTCCCGGTGTCTTTCTTTGTTTTTACATTGTTCTTCTTTGTTTATGGCTTAGACTGGTCTTCCTGAGGATGTCCATCTTTTCTCTACCCTTTGTTCTGAGGGTTAGGGCTTCCCTTTCCCTGCTTCTACTATGAGGGTTCCCAAACCCAAACTGCAGTGTCTTTTTTTTAAGCTTCTGCTCGATTTTGACAACATATCGATAGGCCACGCCCAAGGATGAGATGTCCAGAAACCCCATTTCTTTTTATATGTATCTATGCAGACTATTGTGGTACTTGAGCACCATATGTCGCTCATAATATTTGATACCCATCTTGGTGCGCAAGGTATGTAATATATTTGTGAACTCTGGCACTGTTTGGTCCATTTCCTGTCGTAGTGTGGTCCATCTTGTATACAGGTCGTCATAACTTCCAACTGGGTAGTATTGTTCCTTAATAGAATCCCTGAAGGACTCCCAAGTGAATGCGACTGTAAATAATTAGGGTTCCTTTGTTTCTTTTTTCTCACAGAAAGTCTCCCACAAATCTTTGACATGGCCGAGGACGACTTTGAGGATCACAAATGTAATATTTTCTCTATTGGAAAAGTTATGGATAGAAAAATACCCTTCTAGCAGATTCAACCATTTTTATATAGCATCTGTGTCTATCTAACCTTCAAATATAGGAATATCAAAGTTTATTTGTACCTTGAAGGGGCGATGCCTCCGCTTGAGGAAGATTTGTCGCCTGTTGGTAGTCGTCGAAGGATTTGTGCAAAAATATCCATCATCTCATTCCTCTATTGTGCGAGGGATTCCTTGAGCAATAGTTTGAAAGGATATCATGTATCATCATCTTTCTTTTCTCTTGCCATGGAAGGTCGCTTGGGCGTGCAAAATCTCTTTTCCTCAAGAAAAACAAGCTTAAGACCCAACACTTTGTACCATGACCTCGTTGGGGACATGTGCTAAGAATGACAAGGAGTATACCGCTTTGATACCACTGATCCGGATTTTATGAGCAGAACAAAATGAATATAGACCTATATTATTAACAAAGAGATACAATGAACAATAACACAGATATAGTAAAACTTGGCTTCTATTCAATAAAGAAATATGCTTAAACTGTAAAATGGAGACTGAAACAAGCTTGCTAGAATGGTGGCGGCTTATCTCTAAGAAGAGATGTGATGGTTGTGCTCATTTGCAAAGGCCTTTTTACATCAAACATGAATTCCAAGACCCTAGACATAAAAAAACCTAACCCTAGGATATGAAGCGCCAAAAGTCATGTGGGCCCTGTTGGGGTAAGTTGGTACATCAACTTCTCGGGGTCGTAACTTTTGCATATGATCTTCATTTTAAGCACACAATAGCCCATTAGAAAGGTTTATCTGAGGACTACACATTATTATATCATACTCTAAATCTTCCTATAGTGTGATTGTGGAGGGACCAAAAAAACGTTGTTTAGGGCCTCAAAACGACCTTGAAAGTTTAGGACCCCAAAAGCTAGAAAAAAATTGCCAAGATGAAAACTGAAACTTCCAAGATGACATATATATGTGAGACAGTTGGAATAGGTGGGTAGCCACTGATATCCACCTGGATCATAAGTTTAAGAAGATTTATTTGAAGCTATGAAAGTGGATGAGAAAGTTAAGATCGGGGTAATGTGGACATTTTGAGGTCTTAGAGTAGTTTGGTATGGTCACTTACATATTGGATTTACCACTAGATTTAATTATTCATGATGTATTTCATGTATCCTTGATTAAAACATATTGTAACACCCCTAGTTTTAATCCCCACAAATTATAATTTAATTGTATAAATGCGATTTAGGATGCTGAGCCAATATGTTTGGGGAAAAATGCTTGTATTGATTAATATGGCCGAGGGCCAAGATATATAAATGGTACATTGAAAATGATTAATAAAAATGATAATCATTGGTTCCGATACGAGAGGGATGAAAATGATGGGGAGTTATGATTCCACAAGAGAGAGGGGTCTGTTACAGGTATGAACTAACTGAGAGGGGGGGGGTGAATCAGTTAGTGTAGATTATTAACGATTTACTCTCATTTTCACTTTGAATCATTAATCTTAGTGGCAGTGAGTCTTTACTGTGAAATTCAGAGTTATAAACATAAATCAGATAGTATAATGAACAGCAATCACACACAGCATTCATTCACAAATACGAGACACAGATTTTTCAAGAGGAAACCCAACCAGGGAAAAAACCTCGTCTTCTTAAGATGTTCAGCAAGCTTCAACTTCGTTACATCTCATCTT
>ML799513.1:4534-21921 GCA_009831015.1 Picea engelmannii | reverse complement strand
CTTTTTCGTTTATTCTTTCTTCTTCTTTTCGTATGCCAGCGTTCTCCCTGATTTTCTGAACTGGCTCTTTACTTGCCTCCTCTACGCATGCCACATCATCTAACGCTGTGTTCCAGCATCTGCGTTCCAGTAGTCGTGTTCCATCAGTCGTGTTTCAACATTCATGTTCCAGCAGTCGTGTTTCAACATTCGTGTTCCAGCAGTCGTGTTTCAGCATCTACGTTTCAGCATCTGTGATTCAGCATTTGTGTTTCAGCATCTACGTTTCAGCATCTGTGATTCAGCATTTGTGTTTCATCACTTACATTTCACTTTTGTGTTGCAGCATCTGTGTTCGCTTCCAACAGTCGTGTTTCAGCATCTGTGTTCGCATTTGTGTTGCAACATCTGTGTTCGCATTGGTGTTGCAGCATCTGTGTTCGCATTGGTGTTGCAACATCTGTGTTCACATAAACAATCGATTGCCATCAATGACAACCTTGATCATCTGCGTCATTCTTCTGTTATAGCCATCAATGACAACCTTGATCATCTGCGTCATTCTTCTGTTATAGCCATCAATGACAACCTTAACCATCTGCGTCCTTAACCATATGCGTCAATCTTCTGTTATTGCCATATCTCCAACAGGGTCAAAGGGGGAAATTATGCAAGGGTATTAATCCAACCCACATTCCTAAAATTAGTATCATTGCGTATAACCTTCTATTGTTGTTGAGTGTTCCCAAAGCCAATCATTAACCTCATGTAAGAGGGTGGGTGTGAGGAGTCACATCCAAAGTTATTGAGAGCACAAGCATGAGTAAAATTAGCTTGGGGAAAAGTGTAAGTTAAGAAAGAAAGCAAAGAGAGGTAATTTGTATGGGTAGAGGAGGTGGAATTGGACAATCACGTTTTTGCATGGAAACAAGTTTTTGCAAGTAGAATTTGGACAACAAGAAGGGAGTTGAGTGCTGGGAAGAGCACCATCCATGTTGTGCTTGAAGGAAGTCATTATCGAGTTGTGTATATGCTAGAAAGGTGATATGTGAGCCTGATAAATGGGTTGTGTACCTGTCAAGTAATTGTTTATTGAGGAAATGGATCAATATCCTTATGAAGGCTGTCGTGAGCACTTCTAGAGAAGCTAGGAATTTTATGGTCATCCTGGTGCACTGAATCCCTGGAGGGAAGTGGGGAAGTCTCGAGAGACTGTGTGCAGTGAAGGGGGGATCCCATTCCTTGGGTTGTGCAGGCTGTAGGGAAGAGAGTAGAACTTGGGGTTTTGGGTTGCTGAGTGTAGAGCATTGACAACCAAGACATTTGGATATCCTTGTGGAATCATAGTCTCAACTCGGGGGTGGCCTGTTGTTGAGAGGAAATTAACAATAACACCTATGGCTAGGAGGTTCATCGTTCGTATGCAGTCAGTTGGTCAATTATTAACATATAAGTTTTTAGTTCTTTCTATAAATATACTCCATTGTGTAAATGTCTTATATGAATGTTGTGTGCTTATTGGATGCATTCACGTTTTTTAATATATGTTGTTAGATGCATTTTGAGCTATGGTATCAGTCAAATTGTTAAATCTGTGTGTGATTTGTATCTAGTGAGCTACATGAAATTATTAAGTAGAAATTATTATTTTAATTATGTTTAATGCTCGTAATGTTCGCCAGTTGGACTAGGGTACGTTACATTATTGTATCAAAGATTCTGGTTCAAACATCGAGCTTGTATGGGCCAAGAACTAATGCGAATTTGGTCAAACACATTTTGTTGTAGATTTCAATCTGTGACAAATTCGGGGGAAAACGATGAAAAATCATACTGAAATCCCCAAATTCATGAGAAAATTCAAGTTTTAAATGCCTTAGAGTTGTCGAATAGATGATACAGGGCATTAATATGCATATTTGCAGAGATAAATTCAACTTGGAAGGTCAAAAATTTATATTTTAATGGGGGCTGAAAAAGTCGGGAGAGTTTGATGAATCGAAGGTTGAGATCATGTTTGATTTTGCGATCAACGTCCCAGATTCATCATAAATTGACTTAAAAATTATAAGTTTTTTCAGAGTTTGGAAAGTCTTGGAAATCAATAGTCAATATCCATTTTTAAATTTTGGGAGAATGGATCAAATCGAGAGTCAAGATTCATTTTCAACAGTTGGGAAAATGGATCAAATCAACAGTTGAGATTCATTGCGGTTGGGAAAATGGATCAAAGCACGGTCAAGATTTATTTTCGGCAATTGGTAAAATAAATCAAATCGACGGTCGAGATTCATTTTCGACGGTTTAGAAAATGAATCAAATCAATGGTCAAGATCGTTTTGAATGGAAGATCGACGACCCATCATTTATCTTGAAATCGATCGGAAATTTCTAAGTGTTGGAGTTCGCCAAGAGAGATCATCGATGGTCAATGGTTGGGTCGGTGAGATTTGCAAAAGTATTTGGTTATGCCCAAAAGAATTCATAGATCATTGATGGTTGGATTGGAAATAATGGAGAAGTGTTTCATTTTCCAAAGAAAATCAACAATCATTGATGATCAAGGATCGACAAAAATTGGCAAAAGTTTTCATGCACCCAAAGGAAATCGTCAATGGTTGATGGTCACGGGTTAACAAAATTGGTGAGCAATTCAATTTGTCCAAAAGAATTTTTCAATCACTGATGAAAGGAAAGAGGAGAATGACATGGATTACCACGTCAACATCCATGTGTCATGCCACATCATCATCCATTTTTAAAGCCACATCATATAGAGTTTCATGTCAGCATCCAAATTTCATGCCACGTTAGCATCTACATGTCATTCCATGTCATCCAAGAGAAATGGTTGATGGCCAATAATTAGGGTTCGAGGAGATTTGTAAACAATTTAGTTGATAAGGAATTCACCGATGATCGAGGTTCGACAAGATTCATGGGAAAAAATGGTTTCCAAGAGAAACAATCAATGGTCGATGATTGAGGTTTGGGAAAATATGGGTTTGCAAGTTTGATTTACCAAAGGAATTAGTTGATCATTGATCATCAATGTAGTGTTGGAAAATCAATGAGCCAGATTGCTTCGAGTTGGCGATTGATGATGCAGATTCGTTCGCAGGCCTAGTGAAGGTTTAGTGTATCAATGGTTGAGATTTATCCCATTTTTTAGATTAACAATGTAGATTAAAAGGTTGTTATAATAGTAAAACAATCAAATTTTCTACGAATTTTTCCAGTTTTCGAAGGTCTTCAACTTGTAGAACAATTTTGAGGGCCTAAACGACATTTTTAGGCAACAAAAATCACGAGAACAAGGTGTATTGTTGGTAAACCATGTCTTTTCATCTTAAATAAAATAACTTAGAGAGATATTTCCAATGAGCTATCTTAGGTGCAAATCATAGCTCGTATGAGAAAGTTACAACTAAGACAGTGCAAGGTAAAATTCTGGCACCAGTTTACTTTCAGAGGGAATGACTCCTTGCTTGAGGGTCCATTTGGGGCACAAGAGCATTCTATGGAAATATTATGGACCATATAAGTCATCCATGAAACCATATTTTGAATATGGGTACATAAAAACGTACAAGGAGAGAAAGAAACACATGTAACATACAAGGATAAAAATGGAAGAACGATCAAAATTTTTATAGGCTGTAACTATCAACCCTAAGCCCAAATGAAGGTGAAATTTTGGAAAATTGTTCAAGAAGTAGCCATGATGATACCAAATTGAGATTCTGTCAAAATTCCAAAGGGGTTGGTTTAGGGATTATGCATGAATAGGGCTAAAATTGCTAAGGCAGGAGAAAGTGCAAAAGGGGCAAAGCTGTCATTTCCAGATTGTTTCAAATTTTTACTAAAGCATCAGTTTGATAATCTGAGAGTCGTTGTGAATTCAATGTCGATAGTATTGTCTGTGTCACTTAAAAAAATTTCGTTGGTTTCTGGAAGATTTACCTCTATAAGTGGAAAAATAAGGTGATTGAAATTATTTACACCAGGGAGAAAGGTGCACAAAATGGGTAAATTGTCAATATTCAGTTGACTATAACGTTATGCTCAGTGCTCAAAATTGAGCAAGAAAGTAGTCATTGGAAAGCTATTGGACAAGAGAGTATAGATATCCACTCAAAATTTAGTTTTAAGCCGAAGGATCCTCAATGAATCAAAAGGAAGGTGACTGATGGACTTGAAAGAAACTCTTTAGTAGAAATGGAAAAATTCCAGGAAGCCATAACTAGGAGCTCATAAATAAAAATGAGGCCCGAGTACAACCATTGGAAAGGTACTCTAGAGGGAAACATGGTAGAAGTTCTAATTTATCTAGGGGAGCATCGGGTTGCTCCATAAATTTGCAAGAAAAAGTGGAATTGGATTCCATGAACCATGTAACTACTCAATTTGAAGATATTTCCAAATAATGTCAAAATTTGGAGAAACTTTCCTAGATGATAGAGGTGAGTGCCAGAGTTGGTTGTTGGGTAAGGAAGAGTATTGAAACTCATGATAGTGCCTATGCATAAGTATAGAGGCAAATGTGAAGTAGCTTGGAAAAATTATAAGGGGTTGAGCTTATTAACAAGGCATTATTAATAAGTAGAGGAGCACTCTAGAAGAGAGTGTTGTGTGATGGAATTGCTAGCAGAAGGATAAGATTCTACAAATGAGGATTGTGTGGGTATGTTCCAAATTAATCCTAGGGTCCATTGGACATGGAAGAAATTTAATCTTGTACAATTGGTTGAAGCATCAAAGAGTTGCAGAGGGAAGTACAAGGTTGCAAAGCAAGTGATGCAAGGTTGAAAAAGGACTAAGGAAGAGTAGAAAAATATTAGTATTTAGCTTCTACAGAGTCTGAATGGATTGCAAAGGAAAAATCTATAGGGGTTCTCACGTAAAGCATGAAGATAATAAGTGAGGAATGTCATAATCATGCATCGGGAGTTAAGGAGAACTCCATAGCCTTGAAGGTAGAAATATAGTAAAGGATATAAATATTGTTGGAAGAGAAGGAAAAATGATATCAAGATATGAGGTGTGACTCATGGAGTGGATGAGTCATCTCTATGTGTAAGCATAGGAGTCCAAGAAGAAGGAATTGTTATAAATGATCTAACAACTTTTGTCTAAAGTACTCAGAACAAGAAAGTTGTCTCTATTATCAAAGTTCATAGTGGAGGCAAGTTACAAGTGAAAATGGAGGAGTGTAGCATTCCATTTGGAGCAGAGTGGTCTTGAGTGGTCAGACAGTGTTTCACAATGAATCACTCAATGCAGTGAAGAGATGTATTTAAAATTTAGCAAAGCCATGGATAACAAAATATATTAGAAAAGATGACATAAAATAAACATTTCAGAATGTTGAAATTCTAATTAATGAGAATGATAATTCAAGACTAGTTTGGTCAAGGAAATGGGGAGTGGAGAATTACAGTGGAGTGTTAATTTTCAGCTGGAGTAGAGAATGTTACAACACTATGAATATTGATAATATTGATATTGATAAGCGAGGTTCTACATGAATTCAAGGATAGCCATATAAAACAACAACAAAGTAAACAAATAAATATGAAATAAATATGCATTGGAGTGCAGGATAGAATTGTTGTATGATGCATACAATAAAGATAGAATGTATGTGCATGGAATAGGCATGAAAGATTAAATGTTTAGTTCATATTGATGTGAATTTGTGCATGTAGACATGCTTGAACATGCGTGTGGAATGCTTGTACACTGAAAGTAGTTTGTTGTTATATATGTGAAATAATGATGTTATGATATTGAATAAAACTAATGATGGATTGTGTATCCAGGAAAAATGTTTATAGCACGGCTAAAAATGATGATGATATCGTTGCTTATGGTATCCATACATATGAAGACAATGAGGATGGTGAGAATGTTGATCAAGAGGTTGGTTTAGGGAGCCTGTGGGTTTCTACAAAATATCAACTGATCATGTAGCATCGAGTAATGGATAACAACCATACATGTATACATTTGAGTTTCTTATGATGAATAAATGCTGAAAGGAATTGAGGTAAGAGTTCAATCAGTTAAATTATCAAAATTTGAATTGATGTAAAGGCAGGAGGCCTTGAGTATGAAAATATTAATTATTTATTGAATGCATTTATGAGAAATTTAATTGCATATTATGCTATATTAGTTATGAGATCATAACCAAGTCAAGTCAGGAGATATATTTCTTCTATAAAAATGAATGCTAATATAGATAACCATGTGTGAAGCCATGTTGTGGTTGGATATGGAAAGGTTATAGCGCCATACAAGTGTGTAATGGTCTTCCCCTGTATAAATGATGTTTGGATTGCAACCTCTTTGCTGACACTTAAGAGAACTAAAGGTTATATTCTTGGTGTTGTGTATGGGTTGAAGATGAAGGTATTCAAAATACCGAACAAGTAACATGGAAGAGTTAGGATGATGTTTTGAGGCAATGGCTAGACCTTCCAACTCACCATGGTGGAATCCATAACACAAATATGTGCTATTTCAGAGCCAATGTAAATGTGAACTGTGTAGGTATGGCCATGGGTATTTGGTGCATCAATTTGTTGATTATGTTTAATGACATTATGACAATATTGGTATGCTAGATAATGCATGTGCAAGGAATAATAGTTTCATTCCATTTAATGTGAAGAATAGTTGGAAGTGACTGAATTTTTAGAGTAATATAATTATGAAATAACTTCATGGGTTGATTGCAAATGTTGCAATAAGATGATAATGTGCATGAATACTAACAATTATTTGGCTAGAAAATTGAATGAAAAATGTTCTTGGACATGGCAATGGTTTAATCCCATAAGGAAGACCGATGCCTATTGTTGCAAGAGCCAAACATCTTGAGAAGAAATCTCATGCTTGGGAAAATTAGTTTCCTATACATAAAATAGATTTGGAAAATAATAAGTAAAATTGCTATGATGAAATCACATGATGACTGTATGTGTGTCATAAAGATGAGATGATGGCCATTAAAGCTAGAAATCTTGGGAAGAAATCTAATCTTACGACATTGGAATCTTATGATTCCCACGGGTTACAAATTTCCAGTAAAATTATGGTAGTGAGTTGGCGCTCCCCTTGCACACAAACACCTTGGAAAATGATGGATCACCCGAGGGACTGTGTAGCAGTGAAGGGGATGCCTGAGCCCAAAGGGTGAGGATGGAAAGGGAAAGGGAGATAAAGAATGCATATAACAAGGTGGATGGGATCATAAGGGTGTGTCAGAAAGAACAATGAGCTAATTCTTGACTTAGATTCTCGTGAAATAGAGAAACATCCATATGAATAAGTGATCGTATTTATTGTGTTAATTATGTTGAAATATGAGTTAATTGTTGATCAATGTGTTCTAAGTGTTTCCTTATTCATTATTGGTTATTGTGCATGAATGATGTTTCTACATATGTGTCTTTATGGGATTGAATGTTTTTGTGTGTCTTTTTAGTCGTTGCTACGTATGTTGAAGTGGATTGTGTTATGTTTTGATTGTTATGGGTAGTTGCATGAGATCGTATGTCTTGTTGAGTATTTTATTTCCACTGGAGTTATGTTAATATGTTGTGTAGGAGACACAATTGCAACTATTTGAAAGTTGGAGATTCCATTATCAAAGCTGGAGTTCTTGGCGCCCCAACTTAGAGACTTCATGTCCAACCTTGTGTTGGAACCCTGGAAGGGAAGTGGTACAACCTAAGGTATTGGGATGCAGAGAAGGGGGTACACTTCCTTTCTTTGTGCAAGTTGAGAGGAAAGCAATGCAGACCGTGAAGAAAGAGATATTGTTGGTTGGAACTATTGCCAGAATGATTAACTATGAAATCGTTTGCACATGTTGGGCCAAGATGCCTATGTGTTTATGTTGGGCTGGGATGCTTGCTTGATATTCGACCGAAGAGCCTATATATCAATTAAAGGCAAGATACCATAGTTTTTTAATATGTATGAGCACTTGGAGGGTGTTTTCCACTGAGGAAACTGCAAAAATGGGAGGGGGGGGAATGTAACACCCCTAGTTTTAATCCTCACAAATTATAATGTAATTGTATAAATGCAATTTGGGTTGGTGAGCTAATATGTTTGGGGAAAAGAGTATGTATTGATTAATATGGTCGAGGGTCAAGATATCTAAATGTTATATTGAAAATGATAAATAAAAATGATAATCATTGATTGTGATAAGAAAGGGACGAAAATGATTGGGGGCTATGATTCCATGAGAGAGAGAGATCAAAGAGGGGAATTATGCAAGGGTATTAATCCAACCCACATTCCTAAAATTAATATCATTGTGTATAACCTTTTATTGTTGTTGAGTGTTCCTAAATCCAATCATTAAACTCATGTAAGAGGGTGGGTGTGAGGAGTCACATCCCAGAGTTATTGAGAGCATGGGAGTGAGTACAATCAGCTTGGGGAAGAGTATAAGTTAAGAAAACAAGCAAAGAGAGGTAATTTGTATGGTTAGAGGAGGTGGAATTGGAAAGACACGTTCTTTCATGGAGACAAACTTTTGCAAGCAGACTTTGGACAATAATAAGGGAGTTGAGTGCTAGGAAGAGCACCAGCCATGTTGTGCTTGAAGGCAACCATTATTGGGATGTGTATATGCTGAAAAGGTGGCTTGTGAGCCTGCAAAATTGGTTGTGTGCCTGTGAAGTAATTTTCTATTGAGGAAATGGCTCAAGAGCCTTGTGAAGGTTGTTGTGAGAACTCTTAGAGAATCTGGGAGTTTTTTGTTCAATCTAGTGCACTGGACTCTTAGAGGGATGTGGGGAAGGCTCGAGGGATTGTGTGAAGTGAAGGGGGAATCACATTCCTTGGTTGTGCAGGTTGTAGGGAAGAGATTAGAGCTTGTGGTTTTTGGTTGTTGAGTGCAGAGCGTGGACAAACAAGAGGGTCGTATCTCCTTGTGGAATCATAGTCTCAAGTCAAGGATAGCATGCTATTGAGAGGAAATTAACAACAACGCCTATGGATGGGAGGTTCATCCTTCGTACACAACCAGTTGGTTAGTTATTAACATATAAGTTTTCTATTGTTTTTATGAAGATATTTTGTTATGTAAATGTTTTATATAAATGTTGTGCACTTACTAGAAGCATTCAGGTTTTTTAATATATAATTTTAGATGCATTTTGAGTTATGGTATCAGTCAAATAGTTAAATCTGTGAGTGATCTGTAGCCAGTGAGCTACATGAAATTATTAAGAAGAAAATATTATTTTAATTATATTTTTTGCTTGTAATGTTCCTTAGTTTGACGGGGGTATGTTATATATACATACATGATCCTAGTGTTGTTTTGGACTACGATGATAAATAATTACACCAACTATAATGGAGAAAATATATATTTAACAATAATGCACACCCATCTCAAACTTTCTCATTACCAAAGAATATATTTATACATAAAAAGAGATGTCTCAAGAAGCTATCATCTCCTACAATCTCTCAACAAGCACTCATTAATTCACTCAACAAATCTGATCTGAATCTCACAAATATCCCTATGAGATATGATTACATAAACAACTTTAACAATAATTAAATCTAGAACATACAAATGAATCATTATTCCAACATTTCTGCCCCATAATGATCATTTGGAAATATTCCAAGATCATCTTTGAATTTGTAGAACTTTTCCTTTGGTAGTGTTTTGGTGAATATATATACTGCATGTTCATTTGTTTTGCAATACAAAATCTCAATCACACCTTGCTAAACCAAATCTCGAACAAAATGATATTGAATATCAATATGTTTTGTCTTCTTGTGAAAAATTGGATTCTTAGTCATTTGAATAGAACTTTGATTGTCACATATCAATTGAATGGGTTTCTCATGTAGATCCTCCATAATTCTTCTTAACTATACTACTTCACAAGATGTTGTCCTTGCGGATTTATACTCTACTTTTGTTATGGAGAGAGAAATTGTAGGTTGTTTTTTAATACTCTAAGCAATTGTTGCTAAACCCATGCTAAATGAATACCCTAAATTTCATTTCTTTTCATCCATGTAGCCTGCCTAATATGAATATGTATAACCAATCAACCTGAAATATTCTGTAGATATGTTTACTAAACTATAACTAAATGTACCACATAGATATCTCAAAATCCTCCTAATTGCTTTCCAATGCAATTTCTTGGGTTCTACCATGAATCTCGATACCATACTAACTGCAAAATATATATCTAGATGAGTTGTAGTTAAATAGACCAAACTTCCAACCAATTGATGATATAGAGTAAGATCAACTGAATTGGAGTCACCGTGTCCATATAACTTCAACCCGACTTCCAAAGGTGTTTTTGTTGGCTTGCAACTCAAAATTCTAAACTTCTTCATAATATCCCAAGTATACTTGGATTGTGACATGAAAATACTATCTTCCTTCTACCAAAATTCAATACCCAAGAAATAATGCAACTCACCAAGATCTGTCATCTCAAATTCAACAATCATATGTGACTTGAACTTTTGAAATAGTTCAACATTGTTCCATGTGTAGATCAAATCATCAACATATAATGAAACTATCAGAATGTCATGTCCTGACTGAAAAATATAGATATTGGGCTCAGATAAACTTATGACTAAGCCATGATCTTGAAAATATTTATTAATTCTAGACTATCATGCTCTTGGCGCTTGTTTGAGACCATACAAGGCCTTCTTCAACTTGTAAACACAATCTTCTTTATTTGTAACTTCAAAACCTTTTGGTTTCTCTACATAGATTTCTTCATCCACATAACCATTCAAGAAAGTTGATTTAACATCCATCTGAAAAATCATCCATTTATATTGTGCATCCAATGCAAGTAACATCTTGATTGTGTTCAACTTTTCCATTGGATAAAATGTCTCTGTATAATCAATTCCTTCCTTCTATGCATAACCTTTTGCAACTAAACGACCTTTATACTTATCAATTGTGCCATCTAATTTATACTTAGTTTTATAAACCCATTTATTAACAATTACATCTTTTCCTTTTGGTAAACTAACCAAGTCTCGTGTATCATTTCTCACCAAGGAATTCAATTATGCTTCCATAGCTTCATTCCATTCTTTCTTTCTTGATGCTTCTGCATAATTTCGTGGTTCATTAATCTTCATTAATTGTGTCATAAGTGCAAAATTCAAAATGGAACTTTGTGATCTCAAAATTCATATCCAACCTATTGTTTTCTGAATGACTCCTTTCAAGACACTTAGGATTTATCTTAACTTCATCTACATTTACTAGCTTAGAATTTGATTCATCACCAATATCCATTTCATCCTTTCTTAATTCAATTTGTACATGTTCTAGATGATAAATTTCCTGCTCATGAAACACAAAATCTCTGCTTATTCTAACCTTTTTGCTTGAGGATCAAACAAACTGTAACTTCTCATTTCAATACTATATCCAATAAAAATGCACTTCACACTTTTATCATCCAATTTTCTCCTCTTTTTCTTAGGAACATGTGCATATGCAGTGCAATCAAAAACTTTCATTCGTTCAACACTTGGTTTGTATCCTGACCACGCTTCTTCTGTAGTCAAATTCAATATTTATCTCGTAGGACATTTGTTGAGAGTATAAATTGTTGTGTGCACTAATTCATCCCAAAATTCATTTCCAAGAGACTTAGGTTTCAGCATGCTCCAAGCCATTTCAACTATGGTCTTGTTTTTTTCTTTTTGCAACTCCATTTTGTTGAGGAGAGTAGGTATTGGTAAACTCTTGCTTTATTCCATTCATTTTGCAATAATTCAAAAAATCATTTGACATGTATTCTCCCCCATTATCTGCTCAGAGAGTGAAAATTTTCAAACCACTTTGTTTGTCAACTAATTCTTTAAAATCAAAAAAATGAGTAAACACTTCAGAATTCTCCTGCAAAAAATACACTCAAGTTTTCTTGGAATAATCATCAGTGAAAGTGAGAAAATAACGTGTCTTTCCAAAAGATAGTCTCCATTGGACCACACAAATCTGAATGTACTAGTGCTATACATTCTCTATCCTTCCATGTTATATTTGAGAAACTTTCCCTACGTTGTTTCCCAAAAATGCAGCCTTCACATACTTCAACATCCATCTTGATATAAGGAAGACCACTCACCATGTTATGCTTCCTGAACAACACCAAACTCTAAAAATTCAAATGTCCCATCCTTAAATGCCAAATCCTGCTATTCATTTGTTCTATAACATTCAAACTGTGTGAGTTACTTGAATCAAAAGAAAGCTTGAAAATTCTATCTTCAATCATTTCTCCTCTTGCTACTACTACATTTTTATTCAACTTATCCATGATTAAGCACTCTTTATTATCAAATATTAACTTGTAGTTTTGTTCCATCATCTATCCCACGGAAAATAGGTTCTTCTTCAATGTTGATTTCAACAATGTGTCCTCAATAAACTTCTTCTTTCCATGCAATGTTGGAATTGCAATCATTCATTTCCCTTTAACTTCAAAAACTCTATCATCACCAAATATAACTTTACCAGAATAATTGTCATTTATTCCAGTAAACAACTCCTCATGAGATGTCATGTGAGTTGAATATCCCAAATCAATATACCAAGCTTCATTGTCTTCATTACATGCCATACAAATTGATATGAATAACTTCCCATTCCTAGTTTCTTCAACAACTGTATTGATTGCAATGTTCCCAAGTAAGTTTTCTACGAACTTAAGGGTTTAATGGTTGTTTGTGTGAGCTCTTTGTTGAATGTTTTTGCATATTGTTTCCCCATGGTTGCACTAGAGTTGCTCTCAAGGTTTTTACATCATGTAGATTATAGATATGGAACAACAATAGATTAAAACAACAAGATACAAGAGAATAACACAATGGAATAGCCACAAACTTCAAATATGACATTTATTTATTAGATAAGTTGTCCTCCATAAAAGAGATATACATATCTAGGAAATATAAAAGTTATGGTTGAAGATGCCTCCAAGATACAAACAAGAGAGAGTTGTGAGTCCTCCTATATATCCAGTGGCAGTATACAAGTCTGGACAAGATCAATTTATTTCCCTTCTTCAAACTGGCACCCAAATCTGGCTGAGTTGCACACCAACTAGTTGTAGAATCCCTAGGAAATTCGGTCTCCCTAGTTATGGCTTCCAAACCCTTGAGAAATACTATAGAACTATATATTGGGTAATGTAAAACAAAAATGATGAGATTCCTCAACTTTTCTAGGAGATCTAACCATCCAACCCACTGAACCAACAAGTGACAATGCACCGTCTTTAAAAAATTCTCCCTAGTACAATAATAAATCAATATGCAACTAAATATCCCCAAAGAATGATGAGAAAAGGTGGTATGGTGATGAAAAAATCTCTTGAAGTATGCCTAGCCTCATATATATCTTCCTTTGACCAAATCAAACTATTCATTCCTCCACAGTGTGCCCTCTCTACAAAAAATCCCCAAATTTGTGCCCTCCTTCCACAACACACTACTAAAACTAAACTGAACTAAATAGAATGGTGAGGGTGGGGTATTTTACCACCTTGAACAAGCTTGGATCAAGAACGGAGGAATATTTCACCTCCTTTCTCTCTAGATTTTAGTGAGACAAAACCTTCAAATGCCCATGCTCTCAAGATCACAAGTGAAAAGATCAAATGATCAAGAATGCCTGAGTGAGGTGCCCTCCCTCTCTTTTATCCCATCTTCTAATATTTACTTAAATTATTTAAATGGATTCTAAATTTATTCACTTTATTTTCCCCACTTAGCCAATTATCTTTTATTTTCATTTTTTTACTAAAGTCACTTGAATAATATAAATTTAATACCTTAGTGACTCCTTTTGGGCCTCTTAGTTCCCTTTTTATTTCCATGAGACTATAGCCTTGAGGGAACAACTAGACTATTAAGTCTCTCAAGACCCCCGTCACTTGGAAGGGGACATTACAGTCTCCCCTGCTAGAAATTGCTTGCCCACAAGCAATTATAAATCTGTATGTTGTAGCACTTGTTCATTTTCCCAAGTAGCATCCTCTATTGGCAAACTTTTTCCATTTAATCAAATACTCTTGGATAGCCCTGTTCCTCAACTTTTTCTCTCTTACCTCCAATATCTCCTCTAGAATCAAAATCACTTGACCTTCATCATCTATTGGAGGAAATTCCTCATTAGCAACAATATGTTGTCCCAATTCCAGTTTTAGGCAAGAAACATGGAAGACATTATGGATTTTACTTCCATGTGGTAGCTCTAACTCATATGCAACTGCCCCCACTTTTCTTCATACCCTGTATGGACCATAGAAGCGGGGTTTGAGTTTCTCAATGCCATTTTTATTCATGATTGTGTGCATGTATGGTTGGAGCCTTAGATAGACTAAGTCCCCTACCTCAAAAGTGTGCTCCACCCTATTTCTATCTGCATACAATTTCCGTTGGTTTTGATCTCTTTTCAAATGGTATTTGAGCTCTCTCAGTATTTATTGGATTTCCTGTATCCATTCCTTAGCTATAGGATCTCTATAGTCTCCAAACATTATCTATGTAAAAGTGAGAGGATCATAACTATATAAGGCCCAAAAGGGAAGCATACCAATGGACATGTGATGAATGGTGTTGTAAAAATATTCTCCCAAGTATAGCCACTTAACCCACACTTTTTGTTGACCTGTCACATAATTCCTGAGATACCCCTCCACCCACTTGTTGACTATTTCAGTTTGGCCATCTATTTGTGGATGATAGCTAGTGTTGGGGGTTAATTTTGTGCCAACTAGACAGAACAATTCCTGCCAAAATGTGCTCATAAACCTATTGTCCCTATCAATCACAATAGTCTTGGGAAACCCATGCAACCTAAAGACCTCCCTGAAGAATAATTTTCCACTTGAGATGCATTGTAATCTATGGAGATGGGAAAAAAATGAGCGAACTTGGTCAAGTGATCCACTGTTGAAAAAGTGCAATCCTTACCCTGTGTCTTTGGAAAACATGTAATGAAGTCCATGGATACACTCTCCCATTTTTTCTCTGGAATGGGAAGAGGTTGTAATAAACATGTTGGGTGGGTGTGTTCATCTTTGTGTTGTTGGAATGTGACACACTCTCTGATGTGGCACACGACATCCTCCTTGATGCCTTTCCAAGTGAATTTTTCGTTGATCTGTCTATATGCCTTAAGGAATCCCTAATGTCGAACTAATGATGAATTATGAAATGCTTGTAGTACCTTATTTTTGAAAAAAGATTCAGGAACCAAATAAATCCTCCCCTTATAATAAATGACATCATCTACAATCATGTACCTGTCATCCTGAACCTGTCCATCCATTAATTCGCATGCAAACTTGTTTTTTGAATACTCTACCAATAGGTGTGATTTCCAATTAATTGATATCTCTGACATGGAATAAGTTGAGGGTCTTCTAGACAAGGCATCTACTACCACATTGTTTTTTCCCTTGACATATTCTATATCAAATTTATAATCCTAGATCTTACTCACCCACTTTTGTTGTCTCTCATTGAGGTTCTTCTATTCTAGAAAGTACTTGAGGCTATTATGATCTTTCCTAACCACAAATTTCACCCCCACCAGATATTGTCTAAATTTGGCCAATGCATGCATTATAGATAACATTTCCTTGTCATAAATTCTATATATCAACTTAGGTCCTCTTAGTTTTTTACTCTCATAGGAAATATGATGTCTATTATTCATGAGTATAGCTCCAATCCCTAAACTTGATGCATCACACTCCAAAATGAATGGTTGAGAGAAGTCTGGTAAAGATAGTACAAGACATGTGCTCATAATTACCTTCTTCATTTTGTCAAAGGTCAATTGTGCATCTTCGATCCACTTGAATGTGCCCTTTTTGGTCAAGTCATTCAAAGGTGCACATAAATGAGAGAATCCCTTAACAAACCTCCTGTAATAACTGAAAATACCAAGAAATCCCTTGAGTTATGTAAGTGTCTTAGGTGTGGGCCAATCAATTATAGCTTGGATATTTTCTTGGTGAACCTGTACCCCTTTTTCCCCAATGATGTGTCCCAAGTAAAGGACCTCAACCATCCCAATTTCACATTGTGACTCTTTGGCATACAATGATTGTTTCTCCATTATTATTAACACCTCATCCACATGCTAGAGGTGATCTTCCCATGTCCTACTATAAATTAACAAGTCATCAAAGAACACTAGTAGGAATTTTCTCAAATGCTTGTTGAATACATGGTTCATGTAGGATTGAAAGGTGGTTAGCTCATTGGTCAACCCAAAAGGCATGACAAGGAACTCATAGTGTCCATAGTGGCATGTGAAAGTTGTCTTGTGTACATTCTGTTCTCTCATTCTAATTTGATGGTATCCAGAACGCAATTCAATTTTGGTGAAGTACACTGTGCCATGTAGTTCATCTAATAGCTCATCTATATGGGGAATGGGATAACTGTTTTTATTGTTTTCTTATTTAGATCTATGTATTCAATACACATGTGCATGGTACCATGTTTCTTCTTGACCAATATAACTAAAGATGCAAAAGGGTTGGAACTTGGCCTAATGTGGCCCATGTCCAACAATTCCTTGATGGTTTTTTCTATTTCATCCTTACAATTTTGGGGGTGCCTTTATGGTGTAGTGATAACTGGTTTGGACCCTTCTTCTAGTTCTACAATATTCTCAAAGCTCATATCTAGTGGTTTTTCTAGAGGGATCTGTCCAAAAACTTTCTCATGCTTGTGAGGTATTTTTTGTATGTCTGGAGGATAGTGCTTGCGCCCCTCATGACTCACATCCATAAAAAAAAACTCTGCTACATAGGCCACTTCCTCCCACCTAAATATTGCATGCATACATTTAGTTGTCACCACCTTTGTTTGCACTCTTTTCGTCGATGTGTGAGCAAAAAGTGAGTTCTTACATGCCTAGTTGGGCTCTGCTAGTCATGACAGCTGTGATGTAAAGGGTTAGAAAGAAAACAACTAAACTATTAACAAGAATTAAACAAAAACTAAATAACAACATGAGCATGGAAATAAAAATAAAAACAAATAACAATGGAACAATATCACCAATGTATTAGCTGGTCTGATAGATGAAATCCAAAGATACACAATGGAAAAAGAGGACTTGGGTCCCTTCCCTCTCCAATGGAAGGCTCTTTGA
This sequence comes from Picea engelmannii, assembly GCA_009831015.1. NCBI lineage: Eukaryota > Viridiplantae > Streptophyta > Pinopsida > Pinales > Pinaceae > Picea > Picea engelmannii. The sequence goes on along the minus strand of ML799513.1, from coordinate 4,715 downwards.
GGCCCTCAACTGATTTGCTCTCCTTACAAGAAAAGATTAAATGTGGATGAAAGAACTCCAAGCTTATTCACATAAGAGAGGGGTGAATAGCTTATGAAATGCAGCTTACAATGTGTATTACCAAAGAAGAGGTCTCTAGCAATCTCAACAGCATAACAGTATGAAGAATTCCTTGAGAAAA